>VXBS01009139.1:126492-208130 GCA_013400255.1 Sitta europaea
AATTAATTAATTATTATTAATTAGTACACATTATTTTTGTGATTATTTTATTCTTAATGCTTTCATGTATTTAAGTTCTTGGATTATTTTTGTTGTTTTAATTTTGGCTTTTTTTTTTTCACAGTGCAGAAAAAAACATGTTATCATAAAATACTTATTTGAAAAGACTTCACACAGACAACACCTTTTTACACCAAGTGACCTGATATTCTGTGGTGCATGTTATCAACCAAGTAATATATTGTGGCCCTCTTAATACATGTAATTATGGATTCATTTTCCATCCTGTATCAGTCAGAAANTAAATTTTGATACCCTAGTTAGAGCTGCTCTTTTGAGAAAAGCTGCAGTGCTGAGGAGGAGAGAACAGGATGACTGAGGGAGAAGAAATCTTGTACACTGGGATACTGAACTCATAAAAATCATGTCAATATAGCAGAAAAATTTCAATGGGATCCAGAAGTAGACTAAATTGTCCTTCAAAGAGGACATATTATTTCTGTTCATATTAGTCCTTTCATGCTTTCTATCCTCTCAAATTGACCCTTTTCTATTCTGCTGGGTTACAGATGTGAAAAACACTTAAATACCATTACTTAAAGGTTCAGATTATAGTGATGAAATTGGATCTGATGTTCTCACCAGATTATGTCAGTATGACATATCACTGCAATAAAACTAATTTAGCAAGGGAATGATTGGTAGGTTGATTGTGAATGGAGTCAAGAGTCTGTTTTAACTGGAAAAAAAAGATAATATGGCTAATTTTTAAGCTGCTAGGACACTCAATGAACTTATCAGTTCTGACCTTCAAATATGGAAGTTTATGAGCATGTCAATGAGAGCACTATACAGTATGTTGACTACATCCTGAAAGACAAATTTCAAAGGGCAGCTGATCTTGGGTCATCCTTTCAATTGCTCATCTTGTATCCCTTTTATTCCCTTATCAGAGTTTTAAATAGATGTCAAACTCCTTCTGAATGATTCAACTATATCAACCATTTCACTCACTACTGATTTTAGACAATGTACTTATCACTACATAAAAAACACTTTAAAGGAAGAAACAACAAAAAACCAATAAAATACCAAGTGTGCTAAATTCTTTTCATGAATATGGAAAACCAGTGCTGCAATGTAATAGAAAAATTTGGCAGTGTTCCATCAAAGAGTTCAAATTACTGGCAACAACAAAACAAAACCAGACCTCTGGCTGTATGATACGCTTATATCTGCTTCATTTTTTTCTGTGTTGCTATAGACTGTAGCACTGTTACCATCAGTGTTACCTGTGCTTTGGGGAGTGAGCCACTCTGCCTGTTTAAACCCACTTCAGGCAATGGGAACACATAGAAAGGGTTCTGGTATCTCAGAAACACTTGTATACACACACACATATACACAAAAAATTGTGATGTCAATAGATTGACTTCTATTTCTGCAGACGCCTTTTCCCTCTGGATGGAGACAAATATAAAACTGCTTGGAAGAGGCAATTATATGATTTAACTTATAAAAGTTTGGGCTTTATTTTTTTAAGTTTTGCTTTAGACAATCGAATTAGGTCCTGATTCAACAGTACTGAAGCCAAAGCAAATTTCTTCTTTCACTGTACTTTTATTTAATCTACTGCTCTTTTTCTCTCTCTCAGAAAAAAAATAAGACATTCAGTCACAAATTAATTCTTACATTTTTCTTGATTTGGCTTCTGGTGCTGTTTGCTGAACAGCATTAAATTATACACAAGGAAGACTGTGCACTACTTTCAATCCTCTGCAGAGTTCAATTTTATTCAAAGCTTTATAGATATTTCAATAGTTTGCTTTCTGGTGGCCTGATGATTTACATTTTCACCTTCTCCCTTAAAAATTAATTCTTTTCCTGTTAACTTAAGGCAAAGAAATATCCCTCCTATAGGTCCCTGGCAGTTTTGAACAATTAGTTGAACTACATATGCTTCTGACTTATGCAAAAATTGCTGTTGAAAACAAGTCTTAAAAAACTTAAGTTTTGCAGATCAGGGTTTGTTATTTTTTTAATTTTTTTAATTTTTNCACAGTGCAGAAAAAAACATGTTATCATAAAATACTTATTTGAAAAGACTTCACACAGACAACACCTTTTTACACCAAGTGACCTGATATTCTGTGGTGCATGTTATCAACCAAGTAATATATTGTGGCCCTCTTAATACATGTAATTATGGATTCATTTTCCATCCTGTATCAGTCAGAAAAACCCAAAAGCTCAGTTAGTGCATTCTATCACATAGGCCTATTCTCTGCCTACCAAGGTCAGTGCAAGGACAATTATTGTGAAACTTAGAGAAGGTTGCAGTTGGTGGGCAAGCTTTGCACCTGTACCTCAATATTTAGACCTGATTATCAACAAATACCATGTTACTCACCGAATTTCATTTGCAAATATGTAAAGTAAAAATATAGGGTCCTTTATTTAGCTATCTGCATATGTAGGTTAATTAATTCTTCTTTGGTTTCTTACACCCAGCAGCAGGGCTCTGAAATTTGGCTATGTCCTTTATGTTTGTGGTACACTTTGCAAGTTGGCTACAGGCTTATGCATTTAATAAAAAAACATAATTTTTGAAATGGTTAGTATCTGTAGATATCTATTGTTCCATATTCTTTGCAGGTGTAAATATCTTGTAATTAATGACTGGAACAAATTATCATCTTCAGGTTATTGGTTGCACGGACCAAAACCTAAAAAAATACTTTATTAGATCTCAATAGGCTTTATCAATAGGTTTTTCCTAGGCTAAAAATAAAGAGATTAAGATGGATTTTTCATCTCAAATATATAGTGGCTATTTAGCAGATGATGAGATAAAGATCATATGCTGAAGATTTTGTGTTCCTAGTTCTATCAAGAGAAGTCACATCAAAGACCACAGAATAAAACTCTGGCTTCTATAATACGGAAAAAAATAATTTAAAAAATTTGAAGGTTTAGTTGCTACTCAGTACAATCCTCTTCAACAGCACACTGGTCCTGGTCAAATTCCACCTTTGATTTCTTTTTCTTTCACCTTTCTGGGCTATTTGGAATAAAAAGCTAAAGAAGGGAAAAAAAAAAAACCCTGACTGAGGTGTGCTGTTGGTCAGCTAGACAGGACATCTTCTCATAGAAGACAGATATAAAAGAAATATACTTTTTATATTTTTTATTTTATACTTTTTATACTTTATATAAAAGAAAATATACATGTTTCAATGTTTGAACTCATCTAGGCAAAGTTAATTCTAGGTGAGAGACTATACAGTGTCTGTCAAAATGTAACAGCATTTAAAGATTTTATTTAAGAGAACTTTTTTGCAGTTCATGATTCAGCAAATAAGATTATAGTTATTTGGTGGAGATATTTATACCAGATTCCATATACAATTTAGTTTTTCTTGATATGATAATCTATATTTTAAGGAACATAGGAGAGGTAAAATAATTATAAATTGGGGTTTCTTCAGTCTAGATAAGGAATTTTAACCCTCAAAATGTGCATATACAACTTTATGTTGTATAAAATTGATAGTTTAATGTGTTGAAGAATAATCATGACACGTTTAAGTACATTTAAGGGTCTCAGTTGCATAGGAATTACACTGAGACATTGTGATCTAATCACAAAACCTCCACTGATCCAAAAAACAGGAACTGGGCCAGCATTAAATCTTTGAAATATAACCATAAATGTGCTGTGTTTTGTTCCAATGTCTGAAGTAATTGAAGGAAAACTTTGGGGGTTTTCAGGTATTTTATATTTTGATGTATTTCCAGCATAATTTATGGGGTCTAAAATAGAATTTTCTTAACTCTATTTGCCTTTTGGAAGCCCAGAACACAGTGGGCTTGTGGGGGTTTCTGCTTGTTAGTTTGAATATCTTGTGGGGGGATGTTTCAGTTTATTTTGTTTCAGTTATGTTTATTTGTTTTCTTGTTGGGGTCTAAATGGAATCTTAGGGAAATAGGGCAGAAGTAAAATTGCTAATACCTTTTTCATAAGCACATACCTACTTGGTGATTTTTTTCAAGAATATATATATTCATGTTTAGAGTTACTTGAGTGATTCTTTTTCAAGAAATTAAAGGCAAACTGTTGGGACTGTTGGAAAATATGTTAATAATAATAATGTTGATAAGAAGAAGGTGCTTCTTTGAAAAACAAAGCTTTTCAATAAGAATAGGTCATATATGATTAGTTTTTTTCCAGTAGAAAATATATTTTCCTAAAGAAAAGACATTCTAGGTAAAGGAAAAGAAAAGTTTAATCAACAAAAGCCAAACTTGACTTTTCAAAAAATTTTCAACTTTTGAATTGAAAGAGTAAGTTGTTGGGGGTTTTTATCTTCACAACTTTATTTGATTAAAAATCTGTTCCTCCACCTGTACTCATGAATAAATATGAATACCCTTTTTCCAATAACATATTTAAAATAATAATATAAAAATAATAATAAAAAGTGTTAAAATTCAAAGTGTTCAAAATTCAACATCAAAGGTAAAGTGGGAAAAAGCCCCACAAATATTTCAAAATTACAAGTGCAATACCAACTGCTTGTTTAAATAGAGTATAGATTTGAAAGTAAAAAAAAGATAAAATCAAAAAAAGTCATTATAAGGAGCTATGAATGGATGTCATGTGTAAATCTTAATTTTAATATAAAACTATTCCATTAATTCAGGCAAAACCTTGTTGATTTTGATTTAGCATCTCTAATCAACTGGGATGAAGATTCATCTCCTGGTCTGTGTAAATGAGTTTTAAAATGCTTTTCTTCCTTAATATTTCTTTATTGTTCTTTTTGAAGCAAGAATAATGTCAGATATATTTGCACCAGTTAGAAATACCAATCAGTGTCTTATTCAAAGAAAAGCTAAGAAAATGTGAGGTCTGAAGACTCTGGACTTGTTCCAGCTCTGCACACCAACAAGTAGCTCATTTTTATCATGCTGGACAAAGCACTTCTTTCATGAAGAAACAGTCTGTTACACCCTCCCCCCCTTTCCTAGCTGAAAATTCTCTAACACATCATTTTCATTGAAGGTTCAACACAGTGCTATGTCAGGATGGATATAGAGAAACCATAATTAACTTCTTTCATTATAACTTGTCGTCTGTCTGTAATGTGAGGCACCATCCCTGTAAAGATTATTTTGACAAATGCCAGAGAAAAAAGGTTAACTGATACCTCATAACTACCTCTAAATGGTAAATAAGATACTGAGGCAGTGTAAAACCTCACAACACAGGCACAAATATCAAAACAAGTATGAAGTTGTGGAATTCATTGTCCCATGGAGGTAAAGAGAATTTTAATGAAGACTGTAACTGAAAAACTGATCAAATCAAAAAATATTTTCTTTTTCTCATTGAGCTCTGGTCATTCTTATAAGTTGGACAGGAACTGCAAGAAAATCTGAGAATGTAATCAAAAGCCCACAATTTTATAGCAATGATATTGATGTTTTTCCCAAGAGCACAACAAGGATTGTGGCTCTGTTTCATTTGTTGCTGAGCAAACACAAGAAGTACAGATTTTGCTGTCATAAGCTTACAAATGAATTTGTATTTCTTTTTATTCCTGTATACAGTTACACATATTTTTTAACTGAGCCACTTGTTTTTTCTTTTACAACCAAAGAGAAGGAATTAACCATGTAAATAGGCACACTGAGAGTAAGAACACCACTTAGCAGAGACCTTAATCTCTGGAAGTGAACCCAAAATAAGTAGCTTGTTTTCTTGAATAAAAGAGTCATTCTTTCTCTGCATCACTATAAAATCTGCAGTCTACATGTTCTTTTAGCTCTTTATAAGCTGTATGCATCCCTTTTAGGGATTGTAGAGAGTAGAAATGCTTTGTCTGCAGTTTCTGAGCACCTGGCCTATCAAGTGAACTAAGAAAAGACTCATGAGCTGAGAAAAGATTCATGACCTCTGCTCCACAGGGGAGCGTATCGCATATTAATGAGATCAACTAATGTCAGCCCTGTCCTCCCCAGATTTGGTCAGGTGAATAGATACTTCTTGTATAAAAAGTACAAATATAAAACAAAACCAGTATTTTTCTCTGTGTAGATCAGAGCAATGTACTAAAAACTGTCCTCTAACAACAGTATAAACAAAAATACTCAAACATCAAGTATCATTAGATGAAATTTCCTGTACAGCCTTAATTTCAGTGGACTGACATATGCTTTTTGATACAAACTCTAATTATATAGCCATTTCATTTCTTTTTCTTGAGAAAATTATTATATTGGAAAAGAAGGGAGTCTATGCAAGGAATAGCTAGTTAGCTGGTCAGCCAATTGTTTTGTAACTTCATCATTCTGGACACTGCCCATATCTTATGTACAGGACATAATTTCAACTTAACACTGAATTAAAAAAATATTTACTTCTGGGGCATTTCTGAATTATACACATCACTGTGATATCAGAGTAACTGAGGAACATTATTTTGCAGACACAACATCACTTATAGGAAGGATAATACAATTACACCTGTCTGAGACACAAGGAGCTTAATGCCAGAATATTCAAACATTTATTAGCTCAGGGCAATCCCACTTGACATGCCTATGGTCCAAATTTTCAGTGTATTTATCATTTCATAATATTTTCTCTGTTTAAAGAGTAGTTCTAGCAGACTTTCTCTGTGGTTCCCTTTTCTGTTCTGCTATTTCTGCACTTGTACTCCTTTTACTCTTATTTTAACATTGTCAGCATCTCTTGGCCCCTTTCATTTGAGCTTGTCCTTTTCTCCTTCCCACCCACACACTGCAGCTTGCTTACTAGTAAGAAGATGATGAACATACTACCAAAATGACTTTTGGCTAGAGAAAAAGCATCAGTGAAGTTTTGCTGAGCTCCATGACAGCTGCTCAACCTATGCCTCTTACAGAGATATAATAGACGCTGCAGTCTGGCCCCGAGGGTGAGTAAACACTGACTATTTTAGTGCTGGACGGCACACAGCCATGGACAGCACCTGAGCCATGTTGGCAGTAAGCAGCCCTTTCACAACCTTTACCATTTTCAGGCCAAAGTACTGAAAAATTGTGTGGGCTCTGTTACAACACATCAAAATGATCTGTATTAAGAGTGCCACTGACCTGACTGGGGCATGACCTCAGAGAGGTTCTGAAAATGTAACTTCCTGAACTAATGTTCCAGGATTGAGCATGGTGAGATGGACCTAAACTATAGACTCTGCCACATTCCCCAATGAAAGTGGTTTTGGATGACTTTTACCCTTGAGCTGTGTCTAGGCACAATCTCAATCTCAGAGATCCTTAGTTGGTGTGAACCCAAATCATGCTGAAGAGCACGAAAAATGATGACTGAAAACTGAAGGAAAGAATTAGATACACTTTTTTTTCGTTTTTTTTTTTTTTTTTACAGTATGGGTGTGCTTTTACAGTTTGATAAGAACACAAGAGACAAGAGACGTCACAAAAAGAAGAGAAAATTTCATATATCTGTATTCTCATTGTTTTACCAGGAAAAAAAAAAAAAGGCTCTGGCGCCTTTATCATCACATCGCCCCACTTCAATGCATCAAATTCATTCATCAGCCATTTGACATTTTTGTTAGTTGCTTGTGAGATTTACATAACAAGTACACAAGAACATTATAGGAAGTAATTGAACCTCTATTTGAATGTTAAGTAAAGCAAACACCAAAAAAACACCCAAAAGCTCTGATCAATTTTATAAAGAAATCGTAGTAGAAAATTTCAGGTAGACATATTTTTTTCATGAAATAATAAATTTTATTTTATACAAGTTTATGCGTAAGCCTGTTTTTTACATGATTTGCAATTTTGTGGAAAGAAGACTAATGCAAAGTAATGCCTCTCTTGATTTGGTATAAATGAAATATTTCTTGGGATATTGTTCCTGATTTGATGGTATTAAGAAGGATATACATATTTTTATGCATAAACATAAAATGTTGATTTATTATTAATAATAAGTAATATGTGGAGTATAAATTAATTACTTCAAATAAAGGCTAAGAAAGTAAAACAAAAAATTGGTTTTATATTTAACTGAAAATACAACCAGATACTAGCACCTTTAACTTTATGTCTAGTTTAGTAGGCAATGATTTCCTTCTCTGTGTATTTCAACTTAAAAATACAGGTATACTGCCTAATATGTGGAAGCATGAAGATTCTCAAAGAAAATATTAGGACCTCAGAGGCTTATTTAAGAAAAAATTAAAGTATGTACTTTCATAGAACTTAAACATAATGTTACATATTTTCAGAATGGTAAAGGCTGACAATATATTGATTACTGCTTTGATTTTTAATATACTGTAGATTTTAATTTGTTTTTAATATATTATACACAAAAATAAAGCAAAGCATCTTTATAAAGTAGTGGAGAAAACTATGACAAAGGAAGAGATTCAAAGTCATGAACACAGTCAAATCAAGTAAGAGTCTTTAATTCCTAATGTAGTCTACTGTGTAGCCTGTTTATTCATTAATGAAGCAGTTGCAAATGTTCACTCAGGTTTATTTTCTTGTCGTGATTTACTGGGAGAAAAAAGCTGAAAGAAAAGACTAGAAGAGAGTTATTTAAAACTGTGTCTACTATCTCTGCATGGTTTTGGCCATGTTCCGGATACATTAAAGAAATCTCAGAGCGGTCCCTTTCTTTTTATCCTTCATTTTTTTCTTTTTTCTTCTTTTTCGTATTTTTTTCATTCTTTTTTTTTTGCCTTCCTCCTTCTTTTTTCCCTTTGCCTTTTTTCATGTCACCATTTTAATATTTTTCTCTCCTTTTCCTCCAATTTAATTTTTCCTTTTCTTTTTCTTTTTTTCAGCTTTTTTCTTCCTTTTTTTTTTTAATTGTCTTCCCTACTTTTACCCTTCTCTTATTTTGCTTTCGTTTCCCTTCCTTTCCCTTTCCTTCCCTTCCTCCAACTACTTTGCCTTGCTCTGCCCTAGCCTTACACATCTTCCTCTTCTCCTGCCTCTTCCTATCATTCTGTGTGCTTCCAGGACAAGGGATGCCAAAATGCAGATGGATACATTTTCATGATGAATCCAGTTCCTGAAAACACCACGCTTAACCCACACTGGCTCTGGGGATCAATCTTCTTAGGCTATAGGTTTATCACCTTTTACAAATTAAATACCTGTCATGGTGGAGAAATTCTAAATGAGAAAAGTTGTTACAAAGATGAATTCCATTTTGGGGGTATTTAGAAAATCACAAAATTAATTAATGAAAATTTAGGCTGATCTGCCACTCTACTCATCCCTGGTGAAGCCTCATCTGGAATATTGTTTTGAGTTCTGGACTTCGCAGTACAAGAAAGATATGGTGCTCCTGGAATGGGTACAGGAGATGGAAACAAAGATGAATATTCATCTGTAGCATCTCTCTTACAATGAAAGACTCAGGGAACTGGCCCTGTTCAGCCTTGAGAAGAGACAACTATGAAGGGACCTCATCAATGTGTGCAAGTATCTGAAGGGAGGATGTCCAGAGAACAAAATCAGGCTCTTCTCAGTGGTGACGAGCAATAGGACAAGGGGCAATGGGCACAAACTGGTGCACAGTGAGTTCCACCTGAACATAAGTGGAACTTTTCTATGTGAGTGACAGTGCACTGGAAAAGATTAACCATGGAGCCTCACTCCACATTCCAAGAAGTGTTTGGACACAATTCTGTGCTGTGTGCTCTAGGATGATCCTGCTTGTGCAGTGAGGCTGGGGCAGATGGCTAAAAAAAAAAAATAAAATAAAATAAATTCTTTCCTGGTCAGGTTTGGCCTGTTTCAATTTATTTGGCATGTTTATCTTTTGACATACTTATGTATTTCTCCTACTTTAAGTTTCATAATTTCAGAATTATTGCTACATATATTTACATTCTATGAGAATTTATGGATAACTTTTATATCCTGGACATCATCTTCAAAGAAATTTTGGAAGCAAAATTGTCTTTGTTAATGCCCACAACTGACATTGTTCCAATGGACTCCATATCAACCTGAAAACCTAATTTAATTTAGTGAGAATGACAAACAAACCTCAGAAATTGATGTGTCTTATTTCTGGTACATTTAGTTTCTATTTGGGTGACAGGCTGACAGGCCCAGTTCAAAAAAGAAATTTGTAATCAAAAAAACAGCTGATAATATTATGAATGGAAGGTAAAAGAGATGGGAAGGGTTTTGTGGGGCAAAGTACACTATTTATATTCTTCCATTGTATGTCATTGATTCTGCTGATGTGGACATTAATTTGTTTGTTTCCTTTAGTCACTGAATACATTGCATTGCATTACATACGTGAAAATCAATGTCAGTTTTTTGAGAAAGTTCTTTTTTATTATTTTTTTTTCATTCTAAGCATATTTAAATAGAAACTAGTGGAATTCATTCTGTCTAATTCAAATATTTTGCATTTTGTTCCCGCTGGTCCTGAGCAATTAATATATTATATAAATTACATCTTCTTTTTGACCATTTTTCAACATTCATATCAATATTTTCCAAATTCTCTATATTAAATCTGTCACATGATCTTTTTTTAAATTATTTTTGCAGATCTTCTTAGAACTCAAATTTTTTCTCATCTTATTTTGTATAGTATGCTTTGTAGAGGCCTGTAAGTCTGCTGAAAGGTTGGTTCATTCTCCCTTTCTGTGAATAAAACACCCACACATGTCTGAGAGTTACTCAGGTACAGTCTTGCAGAACTGAATTAAATTACAAACCATTTTACTGAACAAAATTTTTTTGTTTCATATACTGGAAAACTTCAACAAGCTAACCAAAGCCTTTGAAGCTTACCAAAGTCTTTTTATTTTTTTTCCTTCTGACAGGATTATCTTAAAAGAATCATCAGCTATTGAAACTAACAGAATAATAAACCTACCATTTTCACTTTTATGATTTGTATCACTTGATTTATATCCTTATTATTAGAAAATATGAGATGAACATGTTAAAATGTGTGATGTTCTGTTCTGGAAAAATAATGGGGGTCTGAATCCAAGTGGTGAGAACCATAAAAGCTGATTTCAAGTTCCCGCTAGAAATTTCCACTCAACTTGAGAGAAGGTTCACCCTGACATAGAAGCACATTCTACACTCTATGCTGAGAGACGTAAAGGACATAATTATGAATGTATTTTCTGGAAAGAGAATTATAAATGTTATGCATACCTAATTCACAGAACAGGCAAGGACAATTGCCCACTCACAATTATGTAACACAGTTCTCTATCAAGAATGGTAAATGAAAACAAACAAAAAGTATTTTTAAGATGTAACTGATATTTTTATTAAAGATTCATTTTAATTTCTTGTGATTGCTTATAAAAAGGAAAATAGAATCATGATAAGATGTTTGGTTAAGCCTGGGGAGTAAATTTATCTTCATTTGATCTTGCACATAGATGGAGTACATTACTCTGAAAAAAAAAGGCATCTCACAGCTTGCATATTTTGTAGCTTGACTTCCTATTTTTGTTCTCTATAGCTAAGACAGTATTATTCAGTTAGCAAAAAATACATTGTGTTCAATAGTAAAACCTGAGGAAAGGAAACAGTAATTTTCTAATATTAAGGAAAACTAAACAGTCTTTAGAAAAGTTATTCAATATTCCATAAACTCAAGAACATTTTCTCATCTTTATGCAAATTGTATAGTATCTCTATGATTCAGCAAGTGATCTGCTTTGTTGCTTAAGTAATGGGTCAATTATGGTTAAGCAACTGTGATTGCAAGACCATAGCAAAAGTTTTGGCAGCTTGGCTGTAGGCATTTTTTTGTAAAATTACTATTCCTGATCTAAAGTTTTAATTTAATAAGATGTAAAATAATAATAAAATGGAAGATCTGTGGCTCATCAAAAGCTATTTTATGTGCTACTGAAAAAGGGCATTTCACCAAACTGAACAGAGAAATTTCTTCAAAGTGTGAGCAGAAATTTACTTCAAGGACAACTTTTTTTTTATTCTTTTATTTTTCATTTTGAGTTTGCCAAAGGCTGCTGTCATCACTAATATAATTATTTCTAAATCATTTGATCTGTAAAGCTGCACCAAACAAGTAATTTTTATTTCTATGCCCTTATTTTGTCTTTTGGAATATTTGGCACAGCTAATCAGTGTGATTGATTGATATATGGTTGAGGAAGCTAGCTGAATATAATGCCAGAGTGCTAGTATTTTCTTGAGATGACTTATATCCAGTCTCTTAGCACACATTTAACAGATACAAGATCAATATTTTATTAGCAATGACTAATAATTCATTACATGATGAGAGGAAACCATTTCCTGATATCTGATAGCTGGCTATAAATATAGCAACCCCCTACAGATAGTTATTATTCTTCTGCAGTACTAAGAATGCATTTCAGAAAACAAGAACAAACAAACAAACACCCCAAACATTCAGATTAAGTAATCGTTTAGCTCCTTCAGGTTCATTATGTTCTGTTTGAAAGACCTTTTCACCCATTATCTGAAAAGAATGATACAAGAGAGAACTGAGAAGTGCTTGATTTACAAAGTTCTATTAAGTTTATAGTAAGAAATGTACAGTAATAAAAGTTCTATGACTAGATTTAATTGGATTTTTTTTCTTCAATAGAAGAATCTTTCATGCAAGTCAAGGAAGAGGTATCAGATTGGCTATGTGGGTGTTCACCATGTGGAACTCCTGTTCTTACTATACAGAACTCCAAATGAGAAAAATCTCCAAGGTTTCTACTGGCATGTTTACATACCTGCAGTGCTTAACCTTTTTGGCTTGTGTTGACAGCTTTAAAGGATTGTTTTCTCTGCAGTGTCTTTTTTTTTTTTTTTTTTTAAGTTTTACAAGTTTCTAACTCTAGCATTAAGAATCTCCTTCTTAAGTCTTACGATATAGCTATCTGAAAATAATTTGCTTATTGTTATGTAAGCCATGTGACAAATCTATGCATATGTACATGTCATATATATATAATACATATCTATGTACATATGTCATGTACAGTTTACTGTCTATTTTTGGTACAATAATCTTCTCCCTGTATCATTCCACAGCTATTACCTAATAAAGTGAAAAAATGAAAAGTAATATTACAGAACAGTGAATGGAAAAAATCAGAAGCATGGTTAAATTCATGTAAGCTTCAAATATTGTGAGTGCGATTACAGTAATCGAATTTTATATGTTCACAAAATACATCTGGAAATGAGAGACACAGTAAGACAGATTCCTTTACAGGAAAAAAAAAAAAAAAAAAAAAAAAAAAAAAAAAAAAAAAAAAAAAGAAACATTGGGTAAGAATATTTTTCANCTTTTGGGTTATGGTTCATTTAGCTTGGTTTAGATACATACTTTAGAATAAGAAGAGTCATGCCCTTGACTCCAGTAAGTACATTGACCACATCTTTATGGACTGTACAGGTAGACAGATTAGGATCTCAAACATAAATTTAGATATCAAAATCCACAGAGTGAAATTTATATTCTCATTTTTAACTCGAAGGCAAGATGAATAAGAGGAAATAGTAAAATGTATTCCCATCTGACATATCCTATTAAAAGTATTTCTCCAAATAAGAAAATTACATTATTACATTGCCTTTATATAGACATATATATGTGTGTGTATGTATGTGCATATATATATATATATTCAATACATTCAATAATGAGCATTCAAAAATTTGCAACAAAAAATTTAAAGTTATGTGTCTTTCCTTGTTCATTTTCCAATTACACAATCTGATGTCAATGCAAGAGAACAGCAATAATGGCATGATGAGTCAGAAGCAGCAGAGAGCTGGCTAATAGAGACACTGAATATGTCTTCAAACTTTTCTGTTTTACTGATGATGTGTGGTGCTTCTTCCCATCATCAATTAATAATTTGGCAGCCGTACCCTCAGATGCAAAAGAACTCTGAACACCTGCATGACATCATAAAAGTAGTATGACATTTATGTGATAACTCAATTATTAAAGTGCTCATCATCATGGTGGTATATAATTTTTTCTCATTTTCACAGCTTTTCTTCTGTGGAAAATAGATGAAGGGTAACATCAGGGTAGAGGAGTGGGGAAGAAGAAGCAGTTTAAGATAAAAGAATGAAGACATATTTGTGCTTTACTCAGAAACCTCTTATTGAAGAGCTCAGGTCAAGGGTTAGAAAGAATTTCCTGCTTTTATGGTAAGAGTGTTTGCAATAACTGTTCTAATAGTTACTATAGTAAGTACTATAATAAAAGAAACAGTATTTTGATTTTAATTTTACTCAAAAGAAATTTCTTTGCTCCACAACCACTCTATTTTATCAATTTGAGAAGAAGATATTCACACATTAAGAAAAAAAAAGGCAGTGTAATGAACTGTATCACCTCATGTGTAGACATGCAGGATATTTTATAGAAAACACACATTTCTTCATACACATAAAGAAATCACCTTTTGAACAAAGACAAGGTAAAACCTCTATGTTGAATTCCAGCTGTTTGAGGAATTTATAGAGGTCATCATAGACACTTCACTCAATGCTTACTTCCATTCCTAACAGCTTTTTTCCAATCTAAATCTGAGGAATTAAAATGGAAGAGAGAAAAGAGAGAACCAGTATGAAATGCAGCATCTTACCAATAGTCTGCTAGAATACAGCCAGATGCCCTGATAGTCATTGTGGGTTCAAGGATTGTGCAGGGTATGCACAGCTCACAATGGACTGAGAGAGGATTTAATATGAAGCTTGTGTTACAATCATTCAAGAAGAGTCTCAGGTTCTGTAAGTGGAGATTCATAGCACCTGTTCTACCCTGTTATCTGACATTACATGAATGGTTCTATGTCCTTTAAATAAACATATTTTGAGGCTAAAAAAAGCTCAACCCCCTCTCTGGCAATTCAGTATTAACATAGTTATTGAAGAAAAAAAAAAAAAAACCTAAAATAAATTTTCCTCTTGTACTGAATTTCGGCTCAAATTCTCTAACAGGGAGTGCAGAAGTCTATCATACTTCTTACAATGTGTTGGCTATAGCAAAAGTACTACCTTGCACAGGAACTCAGAGCAAAATTCATGCTATAGAGTTATATCAGTTATGATGTTTTGTTTCATAAAAATTCAGATCAGTTAACGCATGTTGAGTATAAAAAAAAACATTTAAAGAAACTTAATAGCACATTTAATTTAGGAATGTCTTAGTCTTACATTGGCTAAAATATCAATAATTATCCAGTCTTCAGCCACCTCCATTAAATGCTCACAGAATAGAACCTTAGGGATACTTAATGTTTATAACCATCTAGGAACAAATATTTCAAAACAGCCCATGAGTTTCAATATAAGTTTCAATAAAAATCAGCCACTGGGAAAAAAAAAAAAAAAAAAATAAAAAAGTTAAGATATATGAAAATTTGCTGTCTGCCAGTGTCAGATACCCATAGAGGCCACTCATTCTCTTCTGCAGGAAGCAAAAGGCTTGAGATAAGGACTGGCAGAATACACTCATCAAATATTGTCTCAGGCAAAACAGCCTCAATTTAGAGATATGAATGCTTTTTTATTACTAACATAATAAGAGCAGGATAATGAGAAATAAAATAAGTCCATTTCCCTACCCCTCCCTCCTTCCCCGCTCTACTTCCTCCACCAGAGGCGCAGGGAGACAGGGATTGGGATTTTGTCAGTTCATCACCTGTGGCTGCTCCTTCTGCTCAGGGAGACGAGTTGTTCCCCTGCTGCACATTGTGTCCCTCCCAGGAAGACAGTTCTCCATTAACTTCTCCAAAGTGAATCCATCTCACGAGCTGCAGCACTCTGCAAACTGCTATGGTGTAGATCACTCTTACACGGGATACAGTCTCTCAAGGAGAGGCTGTTCCAGTAGGGGAATAGGGTCCCTCTCTCCACAGGTCTCCCATGAGCTCAAAACCTTCTACAGGCAACCAGCCACTCCAGCGTTGACTCCTCCTCCATGAGTTGTGGGTGGATCTTTTTATCCCTATAGACCCCATGGCCTGCAGGTGAACAGTTGCTTCACCATGGGCAGCACCGTGAGCTGCAAAGGCATGTCAGCTCTAGTGCCTGCAGCACCTCCTCTCCCTCTTTTTCCACTGACCTTTGGGCCTGCGTGGTTGTTCTTCTCTTGTTTTCTCACTCTGCTCTTCTCTGGTCACAGTTACAATTGCACAACCACTTTTTGTTTTGATTTCTTCTTAATGTGTTATTACAGAGGTGATACCACCATTTCTGGTTGGCCCAATCTTTGGAGCCTAACTGGCATGTCTGGCCTTGAAGCCACCAGAGATTGGCTCTGCTGGACACTGAGGAAACTTCTACCAGCTTCTCATGGAAGCCAACCCTGTAACCCATTGTTATCCAAAACCAGGCCATGCAACCCCAAGACACCAGTGTATAAAGTCACTTTAATAAAGAAAGGGTATTCAGCAAATATGTTTTGGAACTTGGGTTGTAATGTCACCTTTAATGAAATACGAATGTTATCAAAGGAGTATACTGTAATCACAGAATCATCTTCTTACCATTTGGCCTGACACAAATGAAGCATCAAATGAAGTCAAGACCATTCAACAGTAAACAAATACCAGTTTATATCCATCATTCATGAATTGATTTACTTGGAATTTACAGGTGAAGGATTTTGTGTCCAAGTTTCATTTATGATTATCTTGATGGTTGGACTAAAAAAAGTGGTGCAAATCTCTCTGCAATTTATTCACTTCCATATTTGGATAAATCTTCATATACTAGATGTCTGGAATGAATGAGTTTGTCCAGTAATTTGAAAATTTGTGCTTCTGTCTAGTAACCACAAACTTTAATATTACAAGGAAAAAATCAAAGAGATGTTAAAAAAATTGTCTCTTCAATACAGTTCCTCTCAACACTCAAGGGAAAGATTATTATTTTAATTTTCTGGGAATAGAGTATAATCTAGAAAGCAATTTTTAGTAGTCTCTTGGCTCACATTAGATGTAGAACAAATGTTATTTTAAACATAATCTGTAACACTTAATTGCAAGTCCCTGTTCTTCCAGATATTTAACCTTTTTTACATTTATTAACATTGTTCCTGAGAGATCTATACAACCTGCAATCTCTTCATTATTCCATTATCTAAAAGAAAATCAGTAACACAACTTCTGATTATTTCCTATTAAAAGTTATGAAATATTTTACAAGAATATAGTGAAGCAAGTAAAGAATATTACCTAAAAATTCTGATACATTTTGAAAAAGGATATGTTCAAGAAAATGAAATTGTAAGGAATTTTGTTGTGTTAGGATGTCATAATAACTTTTACTAAATTGCTCTTTCTCTCTCTCTTTCTCAACTGTACTTTATTCTTAATTAATTAGAAGGGAGAAAATCTTACCAGGGTTTTAACATTAAGAATTTGCAATCTGGTAATGTCCTCAGGCAGATTCATCCATAGGTCCTATTACCTTGTATTTAAATAATATGTCCTGAAAAATATTGATGCAGGATTTAATTTATACATATAAAAAACATTCATTGAGTAAAGAAGGATACTAATAAATCTCAGCTTTCTGAGTGTGGGACCAAAGATTGTGTTATTGATTTCTACTTAACAGAATCAGTCATACCTTTAAGAAGTTCCACAGCATTCCTTTTGGGATAAATAGATGAAATCCAGGAATTCTGACTGTGAAATTCAACTGTGTATATCAATATCTTTTCTTTAAAATGATGGTGCTAAAAATACTGAAAGGACTCTGGACTGCTGACATTACATTTTATTGAAGGATAAACCACAATACAATGACTTCTGTGGAACAGAAGCTCAGACCGAGTTGGTTAGATCAAATCAAAATGAAAACAATACTAGAATTAGTCTTCACTGCTCCCTGTTTCATCTCAGAGGTAGGTCGTTCCCCTCACCTCACTCTTGCTCTGAGTACAGCAATATTTAGTGTCTTGCTGAGTAATGAATAATTCCAAGCAGTGCACTGAAGACCTCTGGAAACAACCTATGTATTGTCTCTGACTCTTTATAGTGTGTTTCCTTCCTGTCTTGGGAATGTGCATTTGTGTGCAGACTTTTGAGTCCGCCCATTCTGCTTCCTTCTCTCAGGAGAGAGCTGCTGCTCCACTCACTACTGAGGACTATGTATTGATTCAAAATATGACAGCCAGCAGTGAGCAAGTACATCACCTCTCTCCCTCTGGCTGAGTCGCACCTTCCAGCAAAACACAGCGTATGGCACAAGAGAAAACACAGCAAAAAGAAGATATGTTATTTGTCATTCTTAATATGAGATAATTTGTATGCATATCAAAATGTTTCTGAGCCTGCTTTGGATTTGTCACCAATGGAAACTTTCTCTGTCTCCTAACAACACCATCTCTCTCCTCCAACCTAAAACTGAGAAGTACAAATACTGTTAAAAAAGAACTGATCACTGCATTGGAGCTATTCTCAATTAAACATAAAATCTGATCAAAACAGGAAGGATATGAAGTAAGAATAGATGATTATTTTAACCTTTGTAACTTGGAAAAACAAATATTCTTAAACTTCACTTTTGAAAAGTTCCAGCTTTTTAAAATGTAAAAAGGTCACCTCTGTTTTCTTGAGGAAATGAAAGACTGAGCAGAGTTTATCAGAGAATCTTCTGTGTCAAGGTTCAGGAGGACCTGCCAGTCCAGCCCTGCCTGCCCCTCCATAACCCTCTGCATTTCCCTCCACCCTGCTTAAATTCAGGACCCCATGTCACCCCCAGAAACATCTACCCCAGTGATGCCAGAGCAGGGCTACTCTCCAGCTTCCCTCAGTTCTCTTGCCCAGTGAGCCAGGCCCTTCTGCAGGTGGACATCCCAGCTCCACCTTCACCCATCATCTGGGATGTGCCAAGTGCCCAGAGCAGGGACTGCCCCATGGCCTCAGAGTTGTCCTGTTGCAGGGTAGGGCTGGCCCCTGGCATCCTGGGATAGACCCTGGAGGATAGGTCTTGTCCTGACAGGGCTCAGCTTGATCCCAACACCTCTGATGATCCAGCACCAGGGAGTCAATGGCCCTCGTGGTTCCTTGAGACTGGTAATGTACTTGGGACTTCATTCAGAAAACACAAAATAAATCATAGCTTCTTTTGAGCCAAAAAGTTATAGTAACTGTAGAATCACAGTTATTTAGTTTGAAAAACACCTCTAAGATCATCAGTTCTAACCATTAACCCTGCACCACCATGTTCACCACCAAGCCATGTCCCTGAGCACCATACTCACACATTTTTTGAACTCTTCCAGATATGATGACTCCACCACTTCCTTGAAAAGCCTGTGCCAATGCTTGACAACCCTTTTTGCGAAGAAATCTTTCCTAATTTACCATCTAATCCTCCCCTGATACAACTTGAGTCCATTTCTTTTCAACTTGATTCTTGTTTCCTGGGAGAAGAAACTGACCCTCACCTTGCTACAACTTCCTTTCAGGTTGTTGTAGAGCGTAAGATCCTTTTTAAAGCCTTCTTTTTTTTTTTTTTCCAGGCTAAACAACTCTAGCTCCCTCATCTGCTCCATAGGTTAAAAAAAACCAACAAAAAAACCAAGCTTCTTTTCTTTTTCTTCAGGTAATGTAAATAAATACATTTGATATGTGCTGTCCTCCTCCTGGAAAAGTTAATATATAAACTAAGCATGCCTGTAATGATAATGACCCAAATTTAATGTTCGAGGGAAGGCATCAGTGTTTCCAGAAGAGAAATTTAGGAGAAAATGAGAATAACCCGCCACTCTTTTAGTCAAGACTATATTTTTCACTCAGATTCTGGATTTGGCAATACTTTCTCAACTTCAGAATTAAAGAAGTATCTAAAAATGGAATAACATAAAAAATAACATTAGAACAATAAAAAGTAGTAAAATTTTTAATTTGTTATTCTATGAGGGGAGAACTTATAAGTAGCATTTATAAACTATGATATTATTATTTGTCACTAGTATTTTTAGAATATATGAGATAATCAAACCATACATGTCAAAATTGTAAAGGAATTGAAATACCATCTAGATGCTTGAGCAGTAGATACTAAAATCATTTTACCAGGTTTCTGGACAGTATTTTCTGAAAACACTATTATACAGCACACAGGTTTTGTAAACATATTTATGGGAGTACAACTATAGTCACAAGAATTTGGGGTACTAGACTAGTCCGCAGTGATCAGGGTTTGGTACTCCTCAGAAATTCTTATAGACTATTGAGAAAAAAAAACATTCTTTTTGCAGCAGGTCAGAATTGATGTGACTGCAAAACTCCTTCTGGTGCAATATTGTGTTAGTTTGACCAGCCCACAGAAGTAAGCTGGCTGATTTTGAGATTGGCATTTTATTGCACCAATGGGAAAGCATTTCATTGCTGGGTGTTGTTACATGCCCAGGAAGCTTCTCTTTCGTTCAGGCTGATGGAGAGGGAACCCCTTCCCCTCTTGGCCTTGGGCTGAGCTGGGGGAAGGCCGCGTGGGCCCGGCAGGGCTCGGCTGCTTTTGGGAGCTCTGTGGGCACAGAGTTCTGCCGTGCTGCTGGCTGGGCTGGGCTCTGCCTCTGCTGGAGCCCTGGGCACAAAGGGCAGAATTGGTGCGGCGGGCCCGGGCCACCCTGATAAGGCCGAGGGCTGGAAAAGGGATCTGGGGATCTGTCCCACTTCCCCCACACCTGCAACAGACCGGCAGCAGTGCCTTTGGGCACAGGCCCTCTGAGATCTGCCCCAGCACAGCTTTATAATCTGACACCACGGACTGCTGCAGCCTGGCTGAGACCCTGGCACAGCTCCAGCACAGCTGCAATCCGTCAGGTGAATGCCCTGACCCAGCCATTGCCTATGGTAATGCTGTCACTGCATCAGTGCACAGCTGGGACCTGAAAAAGCTTCCATCCTCTCTCCAGTGAGAGAAAATTAGAGTGAAGGCAGGTAGAGAGACCACACNGAGGAAGAGTGTTTTGAAGGTTTCATTCTCATTCTTGGTTTTTTTCCCTTTTAGTGTTAGTTAATAAAGTCTTATTACTTTTAAGCTTAAGCCTGCTTCGCTGTTGATTGGAAACTTTGAAATTGGCAAACCCAAACCAAAACACAAATTGGTGTTTCTGCCCAGTTTTGAGTTGAAACAATGACAAATATAAACCTAGTTTTTACAGATCTATCATCTTCAGAATGATGCTTTTCTTTGACAAATCAAACTTTCCCCAAAAAATCATGATAATAATACGGACCTGTTGGAAAGAGTTCAAAGGAGGACCTCCAAGTTCATTAGAGCAATGGAACACCTTCTATATAAGAGAGAATTGGGCTTGTTCAGCCTAAAAAAGAGAATGCTTAAGAGTGGCCTAATTGCAGCCTTCCAGTACCTGACGGGAGCCTACAAGACAGATGGAGAGGCACTTTTTACTAAGGAATGTAGTGACAGAATACTTGGAAATGGCTTAATTCTGCTAAAAGAGAATAGATTTAGGTTAGACATAAGGGAAAAAAAATATTTACTGTGAAGGTGGTGAGACACAAGAACAGGTAGCCCAGAGAAGTTGTGGATGTCCCATCCTTGGAAGAGTTTAAGGCCAGATTGGATGGAGTTTTGGTTTAGTGACAGGTCTCCCTATCCACAGCGGAGGGGGTGGAACCAGATGATCTTTAATGTCCCTTTCAACCCAAACCATTCTATGATACTATGATAACACTTTCTAAAGCTCCAGAATTCCAATAATCCCTTGAGGTGTGTTCAACCATTGTAATCTTTCCCCTTACAAACACAAACAAGTTATCATTTGCATAAATTAGCAACTATTCAAAGCAAACTATATAGCCTACTGTAAACATTCCAGACAACCTAGTATGATCAATAATTGGATTTTGCTACTGACTTGAAAACAAAGATATTTGTGACCATTGTAAACCCTTTATATTCATTTTATATCAATTTATATTAATTAATTTTATATGAATTTCATGAATATGAGGCTAATGTCTCTCACTGTGATCTGTAGACTCATAGCAATGTGACTATTTGGGTTTTCATTGAAAAACATCTTTCTGGGAAAGGATTACATCTTCTGCAAGTATGCTTATGACTGGATTACTGTAGGGAAAAATATACTTTTTTTTTTTCCTTCCTTTTCTGGATATTTGCAGTTAAATATCATAAATAAGTGGAGCTGGTCCTAAGCAGATAAAGACATATAATTTCCATCCTGGTTCTAAAACCTATTTTGGGAGAGTGAAAATCTCAAACAGTCCTAACATTTCTGCTAGTTCATCATATAGCATTTCTGGTTAATTGCCAGCCACTTAGAAAATTAGTAAAGATGGTTGGGATCAACAATTTTAAAACTAGAGGCTTAAATGGGAGATATTACCTGGCTGTGCTTTTCACAGAATCAAAGAGTGGTTAAGGTTGGAAGGGACCTCTGAAGGTTCATTTTGTTCAACTCCCTTGCACAAGTTGTATCACCTAGAGCAGGTTGATCAGGAACATGTCAAGATGGTTTTTCACTATCACCATCACCACAACTTCTTTGGGCAACCTCTGGCAGTGCTCTGTTACCCTCACAGTGAAAAAGTGTTTCCTTGTGTTCAGAGGGAACCAACTGTTCTTCTCTTTGTGCTCATTGCTTTTATTCCTGTCATAGAGGACCGCTGAATGATGTTGATTTCCACCTTCTCATCCGAAGTCCCTCTGGATAACAGCAAAACCTCTAGTGTATCAGACACTTCTCCTTGTTTCCTATCATAAGCAACCTTGCTGAGTGCATACTCTGACCATTTTCTGGATCATTAAATGAGGATGTTGAGGATTGGATGCAGTATTGACCATCTCTGTAGAGAATTATTCCTTCTGTTGCCCCACTGTTTGTAGAAGTTCCTACAATATCTTTAATAGAAGTAGAAAAAAAGCCTTTTCAGTTTTTTTGCCAACTTTATGTAAAACACCTAAGGTGTCACCCAGAAGGAGACAATAAGATACATATGCACACATATATGTAAAATACATATATCTTTAAATACAACAAATTTTATAATACAGTAATAATATACACAGTAATATGCATAGTCTTTAACATTCTTTGTTGGCCACAACAGTATTTAGACGTGTAGACATTCTTTTTGCTCTGTGCTCTCTCTGATTAGGGGCCAGGCTTTGTCACCTCCCTTTTCCTATGCACTGAGCAAAATATGTTGCTGCCTAAGGCAGTGTAGAATCTGTCAAAAAAGCCAAATGAGAAAATTATTAACTGAGGAATCCTAAGTTCTCAAACTGAAAATTCTTGAGGAAAGACTAAAATTCTCTTAAACACATTATTTGCTCAATTTGTAGTGAATGTACAGTAAACAGTGCTTAAGATGTTGTCTTACAGATGACCTCTGTAATTGAAAATTACAATGCTGAGCACAGTTTTTGCAGAAATTAATATGCAGTCTGTGTTGGCAACAGAATGTGAGTTAAAAATCATAATTACATATAAATCTGAGTTCTAGGGTCCAGGTTATAAGTAATGTGAGTTACTGGTACAAACAACTAAAGATACAAAAATTTTAGTTTGCTAAGATTTTATCCTGTTTCTTTCACATTGTCTCATTTTCTGCTCACTTTTTTTTCTGTTTCCATCTCTGAAATAAAATAATAATAATAATTAATTTTTTTTTTTACAATTTTATTTCTAAAGCAGATAATGAATACCTTATACTACAATGAATACTGTGAAACAGATCTGAGGTAATTGTAACTGGAAAGTTTGGTACATGGATTATATTTAGATGCATGTGCCTTCTCTATAAGCCTTACTCACTCTGATTATTTCAATCAAATCAGTGAAGTAATGCATAATACAGCAATTATTAATAATACGAAAACTCAATCCTTATGTTTTGTCATCCTGACATATCATAAAACCTGTTGACACCTCCGTGTGGCATGCATGCTAAGAAGGCTGCTAGCTTGTGGAATATATTCTATCCTACACCTGAGCTTGGCTGCAGACCAGAGATAGTGAGTGATCTGTTTCCTCTGGAGATTAATCTGTTAGTCTTGCCAGGCTTTGCTCAACTCACTGGGGCTGCAAGGGATTCAATTCAAAACTGATGGAATTTTATACATGCTAAACTTACCTCCTGGCCAGTGAGTCATTAAAGTACTTTTTATTTCTAAATAGATTACAGTCACCAGTTCCACTTTACTGGAAAATGGCTAAATAGAAAAAAAAAAAAAAANAAAAAAAAAAAAAAAAAAAAAAAAAAATTGATGTTGGGTTATTTGATGTCTTTCCTCTGAAATCTGAATTATTGGTAAGAACAAAATGTTAAAGGCATTCAGTAAGAAGGAAAATAACCAGAATTATCTTGTGACCTCTCCCTGGCACAAAATTATTTGCATTTTTATTTAAGAGCAACCAGACAAAGGAAAGGAAATTTTAGAGCATGTTTTTTTCCAGTTTCATGTTGCTTTGATACATGTGCACCCAATGCATTGTCAACTAAACAGCTTGTTTAAAAACTGATGTGCATTTTTTATTAATTTCATCATTTTCTAATGAATCATCTTTGAATGTCTTTTTTTTCTGCTATTTTCTCCACATATATTATTGAACATATTGTCATGTTCCTTGAATGAAATCATGTCTGGTGGGGAAACAAAAGATTATTCTGATAGTGGGTGTTTCTTGTTTAGGACATGATAATTGGTGTTATAATATCCAAATTCTGTATTTTCATCAATTATATTATATTTGTGACTTAGAAATATTTTTCCTTCTTAATACTTATTTTGGTGCTAATACTGCACCTATTGTTTGAACACACTAAATTAGAATTCTGTTTTATAAATCTAGACATATTCATTTTAACCTTAGAAAGTGTATAATTCTTTAGATCTTCATGAAGTTTTTATGTTTTATGAACATAACATTAATTTTTGAGAAAAATCAAATTAAAACTGCTCAAAATGAACTGCTGAAAAATCTTACAGGTAAAAAAATTGCCTCTACAAGCCAAATGGTCAGACTTTTAATTGGAAATGATTTTACGGATCTAAGTTGTTGATTCTCCTGCTTTCTTCAATGATCAACTTTAATTTTGACAATATTTTTTAATATGAGTAGGGAAACAAAAAGATTCTATCTGCAACACACATTTATCATGTAGTATAATACCGTGCTTGAACATATTTTGATTTATATAACTCTTCTGAAATGCAAATATGAAAATTAGTTATGTAGTAGTGTAATATCAGCTGGAATGAATTATTGTTGTTATATTTTTATTACTAAATACTAACAATGCCCTAATAAACAAAATTTTAAATTTCAGTTTTGTTAAGGCTGAAAACCTGGAAATGCTGATAGAAGAAAAGAGAACAAAGCAAGGTGAAAAAAAGTATAAATATGTGACACAAAACAGTAGAATTTGAAAATAAGGAGTTTAATGGCTGAAAATTTTGGCTCAGCTTCTGAAGAGTCACAGAGCAAAATGATTTGCTGTGTAACCAGCCATTTGTAATACGCAAAAGTAGTATGAATTTGGAATTTACCATGAAAGATCTAAATCAACATAAATAAGTAGAAGAACATGTACACGAAGTTTTAGTTTATCTGTTAAATATCTGCTTGGGGTGTTCAATAATTGTTCAATATAATATGTTCCCTGATGTCTCTCAATATAATATGTCTTCATATGCTTTCCAGCAATAGCCATTCCTCCTCTCTTGACCCAATTCCTTCTTGTAGTTTTATGAATATTTAAACTGCTAAGGTGCAAATAAGAGATGATTCTTATTATTTAAAAGTGTTATACTTGTAGCTTACTTTGCAGTAATATTGCATTATTTTTCAGTGATAATGATGTGCTCCCATCGTGAACAACCTTCTATATAAACCATTTTGTCTGCAGACTCTCTTGATCTTTAATATTGAGGAATTTAGCTTCTGTAAAGCTCTAGTTAAAATTTCAGCAGCAAGTTAAGGGAGATAAACTGCTTCCATTCACTAGATTATAATGATTTTAATTTCCTTGTGAAGCAAAAAATTCCAGCAGGAGATGTCAAGGAACATGTGAAAACATGTCAGAAGAGGGCTCATCTTTCAAGGATTAATTGTGTGGAAGTTAAATGAAAAACAAAAATCCTCATCACCCACATATCCTAAAGATATGCTTGTATATCCTCCATTTTGAGGCATCCATGAGAGGAAGCCAAAATTTTCTGGAGTTCTGTTACTTAATGTAGGCATTTACTGGCATTTGAGGGATTGTAGAGAATGCAAGACCTATGGACAGGAATGGCATGTTTGCCAGCAGACCTATGGATGACCCCTGGTTTATGGAGCAGTACCTTGAAGTCATGCACAAAACATTTTGTTGTGCCAAATAGTATAGATTTCCAAGTTTTGGAAACCAAATGAAGCTGCACACTTAGGAAGCTAATTTGGTTTTTCTTTTTCTTTTCTTTCCCCCTTTAGCCATAATGTTGCTAAGAATGGGCACAAGAATGCTTTTTTAGCATAACAGATGGGATGAAGAAGCCACTCTGAAACACAAATATATAACGATAGATGAAGACCAAAGAATAAGATCAAAAGTTGAGTTCCTAACAGATTAAATTGCTAAGGTGGTTGTTGACTCCTTGGATCCATTTTGAACAGCTCCAAAACATTCTGTCCAAGCAAATTTTTTTTAGAAATAGTTCTGTAATTAGGTGACTACCTATTCAGAATCACAACAACAGAAAAATCAAGCCATTTTTATCTAAGATAATTCTTTCTTAACATTTTGAAAAACATTGGTCAATGGATCCTTCTGATTCATCTCTATTCTCTTTCCCTGGTAGATTCTGGCATCCAATGTGGAAATATGTGAAAAATGACAGTGTTTTGGAAATTATTGACATTTTACTTGAGAATAACATGTCATGTTTAAAATTACCAAATTTAGGCCATTCTACCTGAGAAGCTCCATGTCAGATCTATCCTGTGGAAAGATACCAACCTACAGGAATCTGGGAATGACAGCAAGGAAAGAACTCCCGCATTCATTATTGATTTTGGTCTTATTCATGAGAAGAGGATAAGGTATCACAACTTTTAGCACTCAACATTTGTTATTTCATTAAATTTTCTACAGTTTCTCAGAGTGGGAAGAAGAGGTAACACAATGTTGAAGGTTGAAAATACTGAAGAAAGAAACTATGTCTCAATCTCCAAGAAGATCCAGGAGAAGACAGAAAGAATGAAGTACATGAATCTGTTAATGACTGCAGGACAGAGAGAAAAAGGGAGTATCCTGAGGCAAAAATCTTGAAACGAAACATCAGAAAAACTCAGTGGAACAAGGGTTAGATGGGCAAATACGTCAAAATATATGATAAGAGTATGTCAGTGTGGCGTCAAGTAGATTTTACTGAAGTGTGAAAAAGTTTTGAAGCTGAAAGAGTGCATCAGTGTATCAGTGTGTGTGTAGAATAACAGAAATGGGGAGGTGCAATCAGGAAAGATTTTGACTGACAGAGAAATAGAGCCAAACAATGAAATATTAGTCACTTTAAGGAAAAAAAAAAGAAAAAAGAAAACAAAAAAAACCCCAAACAGATTCTATTTCAATGTAGCACATTTTTAAAAGACATATGGTTGAGAATAAATTCTTTGCCTTTAAACATCCTTAAAACTCTCTCCAGGTATGAATTCCAATAACATGTTAGCTATCTCATCTCAAGATGAACTCAGTCATTCACAAGGTGACTCAATTCAAATATCTATACATGCATATCCATGTAATTTGAAAATTTGAAAAGTATTTGGAAATCTTACAAGTGACTGACAGATATGACAAAGGGAATGCAAAGGAATATGTGTTCTCCTGAAACAGCAAAAGCAGACCAAATAGGAAAACCTCATCATCACACATTAATCAGTGGACACTTACAGTTTCAGTCATCTGGATCCTGCTGAAGAGATACTCCATTCAATTTTTCAATTTTTGCATTGAACTAACAGCTCTTCAGCTTGCCCCAAATATGAATGAGGGTGGGGCTTAGACTTGTAAATGCAGGAGTGCCTAATGACATTGAGATAAACTTGCAATTCCAACCTTGATTCCAGATGCAAATGCAGACAGGCATAGGGCTTCCAGGGATATGTCTCATGAGCTGAGACCTCATGTAGCTTAAAATATTTCAAATAGTACTTAAGACCTGTATTTAGGAATCAGTCAGTCAGTCCCCAAAACTCCACTGAGCCGGACTTTTAAAATTAGTTCCCAGTAGTGGATTACATCTGCACTTTTATGTACATATGAGATTAATGTTATTTCAGATTCTTGAGACCAGTCCATCCTTTATAACCTTTGTTGCCAAAAAGCACAGTCAGAGCTGGTAATGAAGTAACTGTTTTGTTTTATTTTTTCCCTCTCCTCTAAGCCATTAAATTACAGTTCAGTGGTTTGGATTTTTTAAATATGAAAAATCAGATCATGTCTCTCAAAATACATTCTATAACAGGATAATAAGCCTTGGTTTCTTGCATGTACAATGGAGAGAGTGAAGCATACTTATCTCAGAAGGATGCCATTACCGTGCATTCATTAGTGTTTAATGTTGCATATTATAGTAAAGGGGACATGGAAAAATTCCAGTAGGAATTATTCCTGTTTTCTGAATCTGCTTTGAATATTGTGCCATAAATAAGGCATATGTTTATCAGGGAAAAGAAAGGAAATTATCCAGTTGTTGCATTCTAAGTAACCAAGGCCGGTTCCATATACAAAATGATGCTGATAGCTTCTAAGAAAAGCATATAAGGGGATCTAATTACTGATCATATGTACATGGAGGGACCAAATTAACGTTATAAACAGAACCATAATTGTAGCTTTTTAAACTTTTGTGAATGGTTGACTTTCTAACACATGAAAAGAGTCTTTTGACCTGACTTTTGTAAGTCTATAATGTAATTTAATTCATACTGGGAAACTAATGCAAGATACAAAGAAATGATTGACTAAAGTATCTTTTAGAAACCCACAACTATATAGACTAACCCTGGCTATGTCACAACCAACACTCCTGAATTATTTTAAATTGTTTAATGCAGAAAAATTGCAGAAATTGGTCTTTTCATATTTTCTTTTGGCACTAATGGACTGAAAGATATTTTTTGAAGTTCATGTTTATAGCAAAATTATCTACTCTTAGCCATACAGTTCTAAATCCAAAGCTCCTACAAATTTCTTCAACTCAGCAGACAAACCCCTTTTATGTACTGAACATCTTGATGTTGCAGGACACCTCCTGTCTTCCTCTTCCCATTCACACTGACTACAAAAATCTCTCAGTCCTGCAGGCACATTTTAAAAGTTGAATAAGAAGCCAATGTGTAATCTTTCAGTCAACTTCAAATGCAATGACCTAAAAGATCTCAGCTTCATTGAAAAGCATTGACTGTCTATTCAACTTTTTTTTTTTTAATAAAAAGTGATGTCCAGAGACAGTCTGCCAAGGGGTCCTACCAGCTTCCTTTATGAATTGCTTAAAAAATCACACAGAAGCATGTGATGTTTTTTTTCTTGAGAAAGAAGTACGATATGGGTGTAGTCACTGTCAGGTAATTCTTTGCCTTTGACTGAGAACACCACCTACAAACCCCAAGAGAAATTGAAAATAGATCCAAATGTAAATCTCATGCTTTTAAGAAGCACAATGATTAAATGTTTTTACCTCTTCCTAAAGCTAAAATAATAGCTAAATCTGTGTCAGAATCATATGAAAAATTGTAGTATTCTTGGAATAATTGATACAATGTGAGAGTGAGCACAAGCAGTATGAAAAAAGCATGATGATAAATAAAAATCACCAGTCATACATTGTTTTTAGAAATAATGTTATCAGAATTAATACAAAACATTTGTTAAAACAAATTTAATATTAACAGTGAGGATTGGAAGAGATTAAATAAAAGACAGAATATAGGCAAGTCAATCTCATGATACTAGTATTCATTATCAATAACGTTAACTTACAGAATTTGCTACTTAACAAAATAAAGATACGATGGACCTCAAATCAGAAGTTTTAAAATCTTTCTTACTAGAAAAGCTTAGCTAACACTCCTTCACTTTATTTTCTGTAAATAAAAAGATGAAGAACAGGGCATAAATTTTAATATTGATAGATAGGAAGCAATTTCTCCGACTGTGTACATTCCTCAGATATATGTGTGTATAAATTCTGTTCTTCTGACTGACATAAAATGACTGTAAATGTTTGCATTACTTTTGCATCTACAAGCCTCATCTGGACTGAGATGCTTGTTGGTTAACTGCTGTACAAATTTAAACTCATTACTTTGTCCAAAGAAGATATGTCAAAAAAAAATTCTGTGAGAATAATAGTTTAAAGTTTTGGACACAACACATAATAATTAGTGTAGTATAACCTATAGAAGTAATTATTATATTTGATAAATAAACAAATATTTTTTTCTGTATGTGTTTTCATTGGTAATGAGAATTAAAATAAGAGTTAAAGAAAAAAAGATCAGCATGTATCTAATCCGCAGTCTTCTATGTAAACAAAATGGATTCCACTCGCATTTTGGAACAAGCAGCCACCGACATAGGCTAATGCGATTAGAATGAACATGGTTATTATAGATATCAGATAATATTCCACTGATTAAATTTGCTGAAACCGATTATAATTAAGAACAATTAAGACTTTTTTATGGGCATAATTTGGCTAAACAGATTATTTAATAAATAAATAAAAGCAATGCTATGATTTGCTTTTAATAGCACCAAAAATGAAAATGTTTTCCATTGTAAGTTCTTGGTATTAATTGAACATTTAGGATATCTCAGTTTTGCTTAAAATGGGATGTCTTCTTATTCATGTTCTGTAGTTTCATGTCTTAATTCTCTCCAACCGTTATGAAGAAAATATTCTAGTAGCTGCTTCTTTATATTATCAAGGAGTATGTGCTAGTGAAAAACTAGCTACAGACTGGGAAGACCAGTTTCCTTATGTCCTTTATTGTCACTGGTGACTGAAATCACTAAAGAGAATTCAAGCACAATCCTAATTTATTTGTTCTACAACCATTTCTTTTGTATAATGTTTCACTGAACTGACTGTAGATCTTCAATGAATATGAAGAAGTCTGGAGAATTTAGGGTTAAGTTTGTATCTGCATTGAGTTTATATGGCCAGAGTTTTGTAGCTGGTGGGCTATAGGGTGGCTTCTGCATGAAGCTACCAAAAGCTTCCATCAGGTCCAGCAGAGTCCCTGTCAGCTCCAAGATGGATGTGTTGCTGGCCAAGGCTGGGCCAACTAAAAATGATGCTAAGTCCCCTGTGGTAACCTATTTAAGTAAAAAATGTTGATCAGAGAATCAACATTTCATAGCCAAAGAAGAGCAGAATAAGAATGTACAAGAGGACATCTCTTCAGACACCAAGGTCAGTGAAGGAGGTACAGGAGCTGCTCCAGGAGCCAGAGCTGAGATCCCCTGCAGCCCATGGTGTAGCCGACAGTGTAGCAGCTGTGCCCCTACAGCCCATGGAGGCCCTTGGGGATGCAGAGATCCATCTGCAGCCCATGGAGGAAACCCATGCCAGAGCAGGTCGGTGCCCGAGTGTCGAGACCTAGGACATTCCTCTGACTGCCCTGGAAAATTTACAAGTTACAAGAGTTTAAATAGAATGGTAGTTAATTTGTCACAGGGTGAAAAAGTAGAATTTTTGGATTTTAGAATGGGGGTTCTAGAGAAAAAGATGGAGGAATTTGTGCGTGTCTGGTCCTTCTTCTTCATCTTCTTGCCCTCTACCTTCTGCTGTGATGGTGGCACTTTTTGATTGGTTTAGAGTTAAGACACACTGTCCAACATTGCTGATACGTCTTGGAAAATTATTGTAAAAGAAGTACACATAGTTCTTAGTATAAAAGATAAACACTGTCACAAGAGTGAGTAAGTCTGCTTCATCCTGACCTGCAAGATGGACCTCAGCAGGTCAGAAAAAGAATGTAAGATATAAGAGAAAAATAAACAACCTTGAAAACCAGAGAAGATGGATTTCAGATTCTTCTTCAGACGCGGGGCTGAGAGACAAGAGACTTTTATAATCTCAGGTTCTTCACAACAACAAATTCCTGAGGAGGCTGTGATCCTGTGGGAGCCAATGCTGCAATAGTCTCCTGGCAGGGATCTGCAGACCTGTGGAGAGAGAAGACCATGTGGAGTCAGTTTTCTGGTGGGACTTGTGACCCCATGGGGGACTCATGCTGGAGAAGGCTGTCCTTAAAGAACTTCACCCTGCAGAAGAGTGACCCACACTGAAGAGGTTTGAGTGGTACTATTGTCCTCATAATAACCTCATGTTGCAGGAGGTCACAGAAAATTGTTGCTCTGAGTGGACTCACATTGGAGAAGTTCATGGAGAACCCTCTCCTGTGGGAGGAGTCCCACACTGGAACAGGGGAACTACTCCTCTCCCTGAGCAGCAGCAGGAACAAGTGATGAACTGACCATAACCCCCATGCCCTGTCCCTCTGAGCTGCAGAGGGAGGAGGTAGAGCAGGGAAGGAAGGAGAGGTGGGGGGAAAGGCGTTTTTAATGTCTGTTTTTACTTCTCATTACCCTGCTATTATTTTGTTAGCAATAAATTCACTTCATATCTCTAATTTGAGCCTCTTTTGCCTCTGATGATATTTGATGAGTGATCTCTCCTGGTCCTTATCTCAACCCATGAAACTTTTGTTACATTTTCTCTTCCCTGTCCAGCTGTGGAGGGGAGTGAGAGAGAGGTGGCTGGGTACCTGATATCAAGCCTGGGTCAACCCACTACATCATCTTTTATTATCGTCTACAAATCTAATTGGTACAATAATTGAAGTAGCATGAAATTGGGAAAGGAAGGATGAGAGAAAGAATTCCCTTTCTGTGCTCATGATACAACATTTAGCATATGTGGTTTAAACTTGAGAGGCTTAATATCTTTAGATAACTGGGGTATAAGTTATAATTTCTACACTGAATATCTTCTCAGGGTTCTGAATGCATACTATAAAAAAAACAATGTTAATAAATGAATAAGGAGACACAGTTGCTACACAGATGCATCCATAGTGGTGGAACATTTCTTTAATTACAAAAAAAAAAAAACAAGTAGTTTTGTAAGTTCTTCAGAAACATAATTCTCTATACATTATTAATGTAATTTTTATTTGGAATATTGTAGTAAGTTTCTTTTTTAGTAGATAAAAAAATCCGTAATTGGGAGATTATGATTTCTTTGAGGCTTTAAGTCTGTGTTTCAGATGAAACCACACTGAAATTAATGACCCAAGTGCAAATAAATTAACTGCCTATTTTTAATTCTTAACAGTTAAAGGAATTTTAATAAGGCTGTATCTAAACTGCTGGATAGTACACTTTGTGCTATGACCAATAGTCCTGGTTTCATAATCATGCTGATCAAATGATCTCCTATGAACCCTCTCTGTCTCCTTTCTTGGTCTAGTTTTACTTCTGATGAGTTTTATGTGCGCTAGGAAAATGAAAGTGTCTTTATGTCTATCATGAAACTTACAAATGGTCAAGATGCACACCAGGATTTACAAGATGTGAACTTTTCCATCAGGTCAAAGTTTTGTTTCTTCTAGCAATTACTTTGCCTTCTCCTTAATAAAAAAAACCCAAAAAACAAACAAACAAAAAAACCCACCAAACCAAACATCTGTTAATCCGAAAAGAAAAGAAATCTCTAATATGAAATATATAGAAGAGGCACTTCAGAATCTTATGGGAGAAAATGTTGTTTGTATTCATGAATAGATTGGTTATACTGAAAATTCATTCACCCATTTCTAAAGGGAACCAGCTAACGGCAAACAAAGCTACTGTTGAAGACAGTCTGTTTATAAACAGAGGAAGAAGAATACATCCTATGGAGCAATGGAAGTCAAAGGAAATTTGATATGGAAGAACTTAGTTTTATATTTAGAAATTGAACTAAGTTTATAGCTTTGTTTTTGAAAATGGCTTTCCATCATCGATAATTGACCTAGAGTTCTAGTTAATTTTTTATTACTTTTTTATTACATAGCAAATTTGATTTGGTACATTTTTATTGTTTGGGGTTTTTATTCTCATTCACTGTATTATTTTAGAATACTTTGAGGCTTCTAGTCAAGCTGTTCAGGTTTTAGCTGACTGTGAGTGTAACAATTTTCAAAAAGATTTTGAAGTGTCCATTAAAATCAACGTTAAAAAATGTTGTGACATTATGATTTAAGATAAGACATTCTATGTAACAATATTACTAAGTTTAAAATGGGCTAAATGACACATTCTTTTCTTAATGATTCATTCACTTCACAGAATCTTGCAGAAATCTTTATGTTCTCTTTAGCTTGAGAATTAAATGAATCACAGGTTTTACCACATAAGATTGCAGGAATTTATATAATACAGTCATTTATAAATATTTAATTCTGGAAAAAAATATTTTAATGAATATCTGTCAAATAAGTGTCATTTAGGGGAAGAAAGTTCTTGGTCTTTTTTTTAAGCAATATTAAATAGAGAAAATCCAAAATATTATCTTGTATTTTTTCTTCTGCAATTTATGCCAGTGCTGATCAAACTGGTCTCTTCAACAGTTCTCTTACCTTTGTAAACTGCAATAAATTCAAAAGAGAAATTTCTGAGAAATTTTTAGGGTTTTTGCAAACAAGCATAAAGTCATGCATTATGATGAAACTATGATTACTGTTTACAAGGACAACTGAATGAGACAAACAAGAAGAAAAAAGTTTAAAGAAGGAAGGCTGATAATGAGCAACAATGTTGAAAGCTACAAGTGCCTTTTAGAAGCATAGATAAGTGGGAAGAAGTTGACTTATGAGTAATTCTACACTGACTATTTAATATCAACAAGCCTTGCTACAGATGTTCACTGGAAGGTCAAAATTTCAATACTGCATAATGCTGAACATTGGTAGGAGTGCAGGACTAAATCTGCCAACATGTAAAGTGAGGCAATTCTGCACGTTAAGTTGCCTGCCTCCACTGCTTACCACCACCTTCTGGAAGCCCTTAAAGCCAGACTGGTTCCTTGAAAAACAACTTGTGAGAACAGACAGTATGGAAGGAGGAACAAATCAAAGCTGTGGGAATACTGAATAAATCAGGAAAGAAACAAATGCTTAGGAGGAGAGTGATCTCATGCTTGAAAAGAATTTATACTTGGTTAGAAGTAGGATGTCTCTTGACCATAAGAAGGAGTGCAATACAGAGACAGGAGCAGAGCCTACATTCACATTCCTGAGGAAAACTATATCACAAAGCTATCCTTGGTTGACAGACCAAGATTTTCAGAGTAGATTGTGCACCCTGAACATCGTCCTGTTTAGGTCTTCTCTGAAAGATTTTCTTTTTCAATTCTACAAGCTTAAAATACTCTGAGAATCATGTCTGAGTTCGCCGCGGTAGTGATTTCACGGTGTGATGGCAAAGCTATTTGTTGCATGTCACGGCAGTGTGTCAGCGATGTTCAGTGGTCCACAGTCTGAGTGTGCAGTGTGGTGGGGGGCTGTGAAAGCCAGAGTCAATCAAGTCTGACTCGTGATACGTACGGTGTGGTTGAAGGAACATGTAATACTCAAAAACTGCAACCAGATTCAGACTCGAAGAAAATCAATTGCTTCATCCAAAAAAATACATGATTTTTCAGAATGGAATTTCACTTCAGAACTAATTAAATTATTTTCAAGATATTGTTAGATTTCAAACACACAGTTTACCTACATTTTCTCAATTCTATTTTTATGTCCTTCAACTTCTACTCCAAGCCTGAAGATATTTGAGCTTCAGAATTCTTTTCCCTAATTTCTTTTATTTTCTTCATTTTTATTTTGAAGAGTAAACATCTGGCTAAAAATGTTCTAGTTTTGCATTAACATTCAGAATACCAATATAAATGTTACTCCACATTTATATAGAAAAATACAATCTCACTTCCAAAACAGTTAAAACTGGTGAGAATAAGTAACTTAACCGTAACAAAAGCATACACAAATAATCTTTTTATAGCATGGAGTGTAAGAGAATGGAAGCAACAGAAGCAACAGTCATGTAATCCAGATTTGAATATTTTTTACTTACTGAGAAGTTTGGGATTAGCTGAAAAAAATACCTATTAATTTAAAGGGAAAAAATTAAACCTATTAATAAATGCAAGGTTTTTGGATCAGAATAGCAAATGGACACCAATTACAAATGGTATCTTGTTTATGGTGAGACACACCAGTTTGATGCATATGAGTAAGAAGAAATTCCTACGTTTTAAAAAGTGAACAAATCTTTTGTGCAGTTAATATGTCGTCTTTCCTTTGAAAGTATTGGGTTTGAAAGTGCTCTTTTGGGCTAGCTTCCATTTCAGTGAAAGAGACAATAGTATCATATTCTAAAATTTTAATACAGAATAAATAAAGTTAGTTTCTTCTACATTAATTTTTTCCCATATATATATTCTATGAAGTAAAATGTCAGATTACTTGTCTTGGATTGCATAAACACCTTCAGGAACCCACTATAGCCTGCTCAGTTCAGAGCTGTTAACTTGAGAATGTGGTAGAACTGACAACAGTTCCAAAACACTGGTTCATGTGTTCAGATTCATGCAGAAGTAAACCCAAACTCCTTTAAAATATTTAGTTATCACTGGACCTGCTTCCTAGAGGTTTACGCAAAATGAATTACTTCATCATAAGCAATTATTGAAGTATTGCAACTTCTGGCTTTGTCGATACATGATGATAACAAGAGGCAAAAAAAAGAATGCTGTCTTGATGCTATATTACATTTAAATATACTGTAAATTAATTACACATTCATTTGTATATAAATGTAATGGCTTGCATTTATATAATATCTGTTTTGCAATCTAGTCAAACCCAAGGATTTTGAACTCACAGAACCACAGAATAGTTTGAAGGCACTTCTAGAGATCATTTGGTCCAAGCACACTACTAGAACAGGGACACCTAGATCCAGTTTTTCAGGAACATATGCAGATGGATTTTTAATATCTCCAAGAAGACATATTTCACAATTTCTCTGTGAAACCTGTGCCAATGCTCAATTATCACAGGGTAAACTCCCCCCTTATCTACTGGCAGCACCTTCCTTAAGACAGCCCAGGACAGCATTCACTATCTTTGCTATAAGGACACACTTGATTGCCTTTGAATCAGGAATCAGGCAAAAAAGTAGTAACCTTTGTAAGTTGGTATAAGATAATAATTGAAACAAAGTAAGAAGTATTATTAATAATACTAATTATAATAACAACACCAATATTAATCTTAGTAATGAAAAGGAATGAGAGAGAAGAATAAAACCCAAGGAAAACAATTGCTCACGGCCTGCCAACCAATGCCCAGCTTGCCTCCAAGCAGTGATCAGTGACTCTTGCCCAACCCCTCCAGTTTATATACTGAGCACAATATTCTGTGGTGTGGAATACACCTTTGACCAGTTCAGGTGAGCCATCCTGTCCATGTTTCCCCCTCCAGCTTCCTGTGCCCTTGCTCAGCAGCAAAGCATGGGAAACTGCAAAGTTCTTGATTTTGGGTAAGAACAGCTTAGCAACAACCAAAATACCAGTATATTATCAACATTACTCTCACCCTAAATCCAAAACACAGCACTCTACCAATGATGAGGAAGAAAATCAACTATTCCATCAAAAACCAGGACACAAGATCAAAATCACAAAATGACAGATTAACAGAATAACAGGATATGCTGAGCTGGAAGGGACTCACAGAAATCATCAAGTCCAGCTCCTGATCCTGCACAGCATCATACCTTAGAGTCACACCATGTGCCTGAGAGTACTGTCCAAATGCTTCTTGGACTCTGCCAGGCCGGTGCTGTGACCACTTCCCTGGGGCTCCCATTTCAGTCATCAACCACCCTCTGGGTGAAGAACCTTTTTGAAATATTCAACCTAAACCTCCCTGACACAGCTTCAATCCATTTCCTTGGGTCCTGTCTCTGGTCACCACAGAGAAGAGAAGTGTCTGCCCCTTCTCTTCCCCTCACAAGGAAGCTGTAGACTGCAATGAAGTTTGTCCCTAGTCTATTCCAGGCTGAACAGACCAAGTGACCCCAGCTGCTCCTCACACAACTTCCCCTCAAGGCCNAAATCATCAAGTCCAGCTCCTGATCCTGCACAGCATCATACCTTAGAGTCACACCATGTGCCTGAGAGTACTGTCCAAATGCTTCTTGGACTCTGCCAGGCCGGTGCTGTGACCACTTCCCTGGGGCTCCCATTTCAGTCATCAACCACCCTCTGGGTGAAGAACCTTTTTGAAATATTCAACCTAAACCTCCCTGACACAGCTTCAATCCATTTCCTTGGGTCCTGTCTCTGGTCACCACAGAGAAGAGAAGTGTCTGCCCCTTCTCTTCCCCTCACAAGGAAGCTGTAGACTGCAATGAAGTTTGTCCCTAGTCTATTCCAGGCTGAACAGACCAAGTGACCCCAGCTGCTCCTCACACAACTTCCCCTCAAGGCCCTGTATCAATGTTGATCACTGGAAGAAAAATCTGCCTCAGTAAGCAGGCAAAATAGCATCTCCACTTTTCATCAGAGATCCACTGTTCTTTGTTATGGAAAGAACAACCTTGGAAAATCAGTTCACCAGAGTGAGATCTTCGAGTTTTCATTATCCTCACAAAGCATACGCTCATTCACATTTCCCTCAAGCACCAGTACACCTCTGCCCAACACCCCTGCCTGGATTGTGGGTCCTCTTAACTGCTGCACAGGTTCCCAACCTGCCAACAGGTCCAGCTTGATGCTCTCTGGAAACAAATAGCACACACACACTTGCCACCCATGCCCTTTTACATTTGCAAGTCTGCCTTGTACACCAGCATGAAACCTCTCCTTTCTGAATACCCAGTGACAGACCCAGGTCCACCACTACCTGCTGGCCGTTCCAGCTCGAAGCTTGCTGCCAGATAAACACACACACCCAGTGCACACCAGGTGTGAGGAAGGTACAGCCATTGTCCCCTGTCAGTCAGCACCAGGCCTGTGGGCTTTTACCCACGGTCCTACCTATTCCCCCTGCAGTAACTGAGCACCTCACTAGCCTTGCTCATCTTGGTCCCTCTCAGTAGCTAAACCTGAGATATCCACTCATTCCAGTAGTTGACAGTGCAATCCAGCGGCACCTACAGTGTTAATGGATCTCTGTTTATGTAATTTCTGTTACAACACATATTAGCACTCTGTATCTAGTACATTTATCACTGGCAACCTGAACCTGCCTCCCTGTTGTTTCAATAAACTGTGCTATGTGTTACTCTGGATGTGTAAATTCTTATTGAACTCAGTCAGACCTATAGTATTGGCTTGTCAAATCATACTATTCATCATCACTATTCAATCTGGATCACACAAGCACATATTGAATGCCACCAAATCCATAGTGTTGAAACTGCACTATTTGTAAATCTGTTCTCATGGAATTTCTTATTGAACATGACCAGACTTATATTGCTGAATTGGCTATAATTAGAATTAAGCCCAGTAGAGCCTGTCCCTCTCATCTCCTAGGACTAGCTGGAATGCAAAAGGGTTTATCTTCTGCTAAATTTCTGTACCCTTAATGCAACAATGATATGCCCAGGGAGAAGCTTTGGCATCTCCAACTACAGATGTTGAGAAGCACTTTGTTTCACTTGCTTGCTCCCCAGGCCTGGGGTCACCTGCATTTCCCGTCTGACTCCCATTGGTGTTCCATATCCACACTGGTCTCCCACATGGCTAGCACTTAGTCCTAAAAGCACTCCCACACACAACCAAGTAGAGAATGAAATTATAAAGACAGATAGCTAAGAAAAGATGTAATAAGAAGACAGGAAATTCTGCAGTGATTATGTGGAAGCCTAAAAGACAAACTGACTGGCTACAGAGTGACTGGCATGTTTTATACCCCTTTTTATCTTTTCCTCAATTTGTTTCTTCCCAAGTCCCTTTAATTGAAACCTTCACTTTTAAGTTTGCAGGGGCCCACAGCTTCCCCCATCAAGTATGCCCATGTTTCTTTTTTTCTTCCTTACTTCATTCTTATCAATTGCGAAATCACATTTTCCTCTCCATAGCTGTGTCTGCAGTTTCTTTTCAGCTCATCAATTACTTGATGGAGACTTCTGGCCTTTCACATTGCCTACATTATCCCTTGTCTTTCTATCTCTCTCTGGTTTTGCTTCTCCCTTTACTTAGTATCCTCTGCATTGAAAGGACCTTGATTGGATAATCTCAGTGTAGAAAAAAGCCTCACTTTCCACATACCCTTATGGATCATGGCCTATGACATTTCCAGCTCCCTCAGCACCTGTGTGTGACCAAAAGCAGGTCTCCTGCACTTTTGCACATCTAGTCTGTAGAAATGTACCCTAGCCTGATCCTTCTCTACTAAGAAGCAATGTTGTCATTACTTCAGAATTTTCTACAGCAAAGATGACTCTCATCAGTGAAGACCAAGGCAAAGAGGGCATTGATTACTTTGTCACTTCCTATTGTCTTTGTCAGCAGATCCCTCATCCCATTCAGCAGCAGCCCCATATTTTCCCTAGTCTTCCTTTTTCTACTGATTTACTTGCAAAAGTTCTAGTTGTCTTTCAGGCACCTTGTCAGATTCAACTTCACATGGGTTTTGGCTTTTCTAACCCCCTCCTTGTGCATACAAACTGTCTATACCTCTTCCAGGTCACATTGCCCTGCTTCTACCTTTTTCATGTTACTTTTTTTCCTAGTTTTTACATGCTCAATGTTGCCATGCTGAGCATCCCCAAGGAAGCAAGGAAGGAATCGGTGGGTCAGAACCAGCTCAAGTCCTTTGCTTTTTTCAGAGTTGATTTTGATTTTGCTGTTTGATAACCTGTGTTGGGCTGAGATGCCTATGCATATTTGCCATGCTGGTATAACAGCTCAGGAAGACAATTAAGCATTTTTTGTTAACTTAGGGAAGAACATTTAAACAACCAGCAAATCCACAGTTCTGATACAGCAAGTTATCTGAAATAAAGGCCATCTTCTAGTCCCTTTTGTGTTGGGATGAATTCAATTTTCCTTTGCAATGTTCAGTCACTTCCTACCTCTTCCCTGAGCTTCATGAGTATGTGCCTTTTGTCCTCTGTGCCATCTTGTTTGTTAATGTTCACTTGACAAATCTTCTCCATCATTACAAGAGCTACTGAAAGGAGAAAAGTTTTTCCTCTTCAAGTGTTTTCACAGCCTTTCATAAAGAAGGTGAATTTTTCTGAGAATTTGAGAAATACTGCCTTGGAGACAGGAGGACACATGACACACAATACAGCAATTCCAAGTAGCCTGATGAGTCTAAGATGTTTTTCTCATTAAGAGAATAAACTATTTTGGGTTTTTTTTAGCAGTTCCCCATCTTTTTTTTTTTTTTTTTTTTTTCAAAATCTTGCAGAAATATTACCTGAAAAATGAGATCAAAACTAAAANTTATATTTCAGCTATGCCTATTTGTGCTGTGAAAGCAGTTCTGTCAGGTGGTAAAGGATGATGCATGTAACAGACGTTGTAGTACTACTTTAGTAGTAGTGAAGTCTGCCTATTAAAGGATAAATATTACATATAAAAATTAAGGGAATAACTTTGTTCTACTTCTTTTAACTGAAAACCAACCTGATAAAAAATTTCTTATTTCCTTTCACATCGCATCAAAAGTAATTATAATGAGCCTGACACTACTGATGAACAATATAGGGAAAAAGCAAGGTCAAGAACATGGAACTTAAAAATGAACTTGCTTTGCAAAATGAAGGAACTTATCTGCACACACTTTAAATTTTTCTTTGCCACTTTTTCCCAAATATTTTAAATTAATAAAGTTATAAACTTGTAATGTCTTATGTTTGTATATACCCAAGCATGACCAAGGAAATTCAGATTCATTAATGCTTTGAAGTTTGTTTTAAATTAAATTCCACAATATATATTTGACCATTTGTGGATTGTTTTTGTGTGAACATGAATTAAACTGTCTGTACCAATTAGAAAAATGGAAAAAAAATTAAGACATACAACTAAAAAAAGACTAAAGATTACACTAGACAAAAAAACTGCAAAAAACCAAGCACCAAAAGCAAAACCAGACCAGACTAAACCAAACCAAACAAAAAGAAAAAAACTCTCAAATACTCAATTTCAGTGCTAGTTACTGTAAGACAATATTTGGAGCTTTTATGCTATGATAATTAGTCACATATTGAAATGTATTTCTATATTGAAATAACTGGATTTATATATTTTTCTTCAACTTATTTTCATTTATATCTTCTAAGGATAGGGCCTATGCAGTGTTTTATATTTTTACAGAAAAGACTTTACACTCTCACAAAACTTGATTTGTATTCATGGATAAGAGACAAACCCATGCTACTGAGATTTAATCTTTCTCTGATTTAATCTTGTCCTAGTCCAATTTGAAATAGCAGCATTTCTATGTAGCCTGAAGTCTTACAAGGATTGATAAAAATGTCTCGCTGACAAAGGATTACAATAGAAATACTTTATGTGATGAAGACCTGAACTAAAGGTTCTGTATATGTTAGGGATTATAATAATAAGGCTGCCTCAATACAGATGTAGAAGGAAAAAGAAAAAACAACAAAAACAAAACAACAAAGAGGCTGTCTTTTCTTAAAATGCTAGCAGTAGATCATTACAAACACTGAGAAGTGCATGACTATACATGCACTTCTGCCTTTGATATTAAATAACAAAATACTACCCTTACAATGCTCAATGTAACTTATTATGCACAAAAGAAAATCATTAATAGCTGTGAATCAAAACAGATCCAAACATTTACTAGGTTGCACTTTTTGATAACTTTGCAAACAGGGCCATTTATGTGGAAAAAAAAATAACGCATGCAATGCCAATTATATGCAGTATTTATTCTGCCTTACCACATATTAAAATTATACAGATGTAAATAATTAAGGTAGATGAAAAAGCAGCAAGACAAAGATCACAGGTAGAAATCACTTCAAAGCTTAAGTTAGCATCCAAAAGAAAGGGTTATCTCACAATTTCCAGGGTACTGAGGACAACACACGACTCTCCCTGATGAATCTCAGCTGGGGCACCTCCCCTGATCAAGGCCAGGACTTTATTTTGTCTCTGTACAACCACAGTCTGGCCACAGTGATGATGTGATGGCACTTTTGCCTGTGCCTTGTGAGGAGTTTATTCTGGATGAGGCTGTCAAGAACAGCTCCACCCTTGATAAAAGGACCTGGGGACCCTGCAACCGGCTGAAGCTCTGCTCAATTTGTTGAGCAGTCGGGGAAAAGGCCCTTACCTCCACAGCATGAATGGTCTTGGGGGTTGTTCTGAACATCCTGGTAGGTAGTCTTTATAGAGATTTTAGAACTTGCCTCAAGAAGTTAATAGAAATATAATGGATTTTAGCAATTTTGAAAATGTTATCTATCAATATTAAAATGCTTCAATTGTATTTGCATGTATTCAAAGTCAGAAATTTATATTCTGAGATAGCTTGCTTTCCTATCCTCCATGTTTTTCCTCTTCTTTGGAGCCGAAGATGGAGAACATTTTCTGCTCCTATTATCAGGCTATCAAGTCATAAGACCAGAAATTTCAAATTAACCAAACAAGTTATTTTAGACAGAACTCATAATATCTGCCTAGCCTCAATGAAGTGTCCAGGCTAGTTGCTCTCAGAATTCACTGGACTACAGCTGGCTACTTTCCTGCTGCTCTTCACTTTAAGGGCAGGGTAGATTTTCACATGAGTATGTTTTGCAGTTATTTGTCATGATTACAAAGTATTTACTGATATTTCTGGAATGAAATATATTATTTTTAGTCCTTGTAACACACACACACACACAAAAGAAACATTATTATGTTGTAAGTTTTAATATGTTTTATCAAAAGAAGGAAAGAAGTGGAAAACCACGGAAGATAGTTTCAGAACATAAAGTTCTGACTTTGAGTATAGTCAGATTATTATAGTCTGATTAAACCATCAGATTAACAAACATACAATGAGCATAGTAGAAGTCTGTATATTTTTACAATCATCTTTTTTTACCAAGTCCTAATACAGCAGAACAAATAGACAGTTTTTTAAGCAACCACAGGTCATTGTAAGCGAATTGTTCCAGAATTTGAAGTTCAGCTACTTAATTTCAAAAGGGAAAAACAAACAAACAAACAAAAAACAACAACAAAAAGAACAACACCACCATAAAAAACACCAAAACAAAAAAAAAAAGCCCTACAACTAAATACTGGCAAACTGATCAAGGAGACAGAATGGTTCTGTTAAAATCAGAACTCACAGGACAGAGGATAAAAATAGTCATTCTAATAGTGAGCTGTTCTGCAGATAAGTAATCTATCAAGTGTCACTAATACTGCTGTAGAATAGTCTCAGCTGTGAAGAACATTCATCAGATCAAGTGATTGCAAATTCCTTTCTGCTGTGAATGCTAAGACCTCAAAGCCATTTCTATTTTGCCATGACAGATAAGACAGTCAAGGCTGTACTTGATGTGGTGGAATCCTTCAAAGTTTACTTAAAGAATAAGGTAATATTTAGGAGAATAATTAAGGCTAATAACTATCTTTTCATAGCTACGAACGTCACCAAGAAAGGAACAAAACCAGAAATGTTGAAATAGTGCTAGGTATTTAAATAATTTTACTGGATCAGGCATTTGTCCATTTAAGGTAATATATTATCTTTTTTGAGATATATCATAACAGGTGCTATATAGGCAGGGAGAAAAAAAATCCTGCAGTAAGGAGGTACAGTAACAGGGTCGGATATATTTTTGTTTCAAAGTCTTACTTTATGAAATTAAAACAGCTTTTGTTTATGAAAATCCTATCTTAACAATCTTTTTGTATTAGCTCATTTTTTTATAACATTTAAACCTGAGTTCAGAGTCAGTTGACTAAAAAAAAATAAAAAAAAAAATATTACAAAACATTGTATTGTTTAGAAGATTGTCATAACCAAGAAATTTGCCATTTATTTATTTATCCCCCTGCCTTTAACAATGAATCTTTGCCTGCTAGCAATCACAGATCCTTGACTATTGCTGAAATGATAAGGAAAAAGTAGAGCAAATCTTATTTTCTTACCCATTCTAAAAAATGTAACTCAGTAAATATTGTCTCCCAGCCCTGTCTACATGCTAATTCTAGCAACACTGTGAACTAAAGGGCCCTCTTCAATTTTTAATAAAAAAACAAGAGTATCTGGAATAGTTAAGGAAAAGCTTATAATACTTTGAGACATCTCATGTTTGTTCTCTGCTAACTTTGAAACTTCTCAAGTTAGACAGTGCTGAATTTTTAATAAACATTGCTATAGAATGGTGTCACCCTACATTTTATTACGCATCTGATCTCAACCAGATAATTTTCTTCTGTGACCCTATTAGTACTTTTTAAATTTTCCTAATTTTTTCAATATTTGTCTTTATATTACTATTGTTGTTGTTTTTTCTTAATTATTATTGACCAGACTATGAATAATCTTATTCATAAGCTTACCTTTTTGAGGTCAGTAGAAACAATAATATGCATGACACATATGCAGAAATCATAGATTTACCTCAGACCACCAGTAAAATGCTGCAGAACCAGGGGAAATGTGAGTGTTATTAGGTGGTCAAAGAGATTATAAATGTTAAATAACTGTTAACGCTTTTCTGTTTTCCTCTTGAAGTTTGTGTGGGAGTTTAATCAAAAAGTGCCATTTAATGTTTTCCTCCTCAGATTTTCCCAGAAAATTAAAAAAAATAATTAAAATCAGTATTCCAGGAATTTTCATCAAGTGTATTTCTCATAATTCACCTGCTGAATTAAAACAGAATAAATAACATCTAATTTCAAGGTTGTTTGCTCTAACAATTAGTTTCCTTCTTTGATTTTTTCTCCTTCCTTAATTAGTTTTTCACAACATTTGTATAAAGAAAATGGAATAGGCAATAAAAAATGTGTACAAAGACACCTTCCCAAACTTTTGATGACACTCATTTTAACTGCACTAGCAAGAAAGTTTCTAAATTATCTAATACATAAGCAATAAAGTAATAAAGATACTGCTTTGCTATAATAAGAAAAATAAAAATGTACACCAATTTCTACTAGTATCTCTGGAAGATTAATGAGCATAATTTTCATACTAAAAATACATACACAATCATATTATTTTCAGAATCTTTAACATCATTTTGTATAATGGGAACCAGCAGAAACAAAATGAAAGGCCTTTTTAGATTTTGTGTTGTTTATACACTTTTTGAATACTTTTTAGTGAAGAGAGAAACTGATTTACAGACAAAGCTAGCCTACATTTTTTTTCCTTGTTCTTTGAAGAGCTGATTCCAGTTGTGCTTGCCTCAGGTTAGAATGAACTTGACATTGTTTCTGTTAATGTTTTACTTTTATGCTTCTTTTACTCATGAGATATGTTAGAAATAGGATTTATTTACAAGAAAAAAAAAGGAATCTAGTTACCTCACTCCTTGTTTTCATAAGCAACCTTAATATTCTTCCAGAGAATACTTCTCCCCAGTAGGCCATGTAGCAAATTGCTTTGATATGTTGTCAGTAACTTTATGTTTTGATTCTCTTATGAGGAGGAAGCTTCTAAGCATACACACAATCTTCTTTGATACTGCCCTAAAGAACTGGAGGATTTTAAAGAAGCTCAATAACAAGGAAAAAGAAATAAAATTGTGGAGGGGTGGGGAATTCAGCAGCAATGCTGTTTGTATAGAAAAGAAAGGGGGTACAGGTAGTAAAATGATAATGGCAGAATGGTTCCAACGCTGGTGAAATTAAAATCCAGGGAAGCGCAGATTTCTAGTTTACCTTGAACATCATGAAAAGAATATGTTAGTAAGGAAGAAGAAAATAGAAATAAAATTTTAAAAAATCTTTAGAATATAAATATGAATATTAATGTTCAAATGTCCACAGGAAGATTTGAAAAAGACACCGGAGAGCACTGCAAAGTCTTGGCATAAATATAACCAAAAGAAAGAGTGGAGAAGAAGGAAATTGTATTTTCTTTACAACCAATGTAACAGCTTGTCTGTTGTAAAGAGTTAGTGAGAAACAGCACATTTCTTTTCCTTTTAAGCAACTATCTTAAAATAATTAGAATTTTTATTCAGAGTAATTGAATAGTGAAAGGTTATTTAGAATGATAAAGCATTTTTGAAAGTGAGAGTGTCTAGTGACAAACCTAGTGAAAGGACTAAAATATCTATTTTTAAATATCTGGAAGCATGTCTCTAAAATGAGTCTAACTAATGGCAATGTAAATCTGAGACAAGAATTAACATACTTTGCATAGGAGTCAACTCTCCCATCCCTTCTGGAGCTGAGCAACAACATATGCTGGTTAGCATCTCCCCATAAACGTAAATGTGCTTGTATATATATAATTAAGAATATACATATATATTTATGTGTTGGGGTTTAGACCATTAGAAAGGCTAATTCCTTTGAAAAGGTCAATTGAGCTCTATCAATGATTGCAACAGGGACAATATTTGACTTCTAATAACCTGCGTCTGAGCAACCAAAGTTTTGGCTCAGAAAAAGTCAAAAAATCAGATATGCAACATGAAATTGCATTTCTGGCCTCCAGCCTTTGTCTACAATAGTGGAATTCTTGTGTGTTATCAAGCAGGTGTGCTCATTTTGTAGGGTGCTTTCAAAAATCTCTCCCTGTAGAGAAATCTTTAGGAGAAAGAGACAGACATTTTTCATATATACAAAAGAAGAGAAAATTCAAAATATAAATACTAAGCAAAGATGACTTTAGAGAATTTCCTACTGATGGGTAAATGCAATTATGTGACATTATGAACTGTAACTGATTCTGCAGTGGAACAGCCATAATAAAAAAGCAGAAATACTTTTATTATCATGCCTAAGAAAAAGGACATGATATGTATTACATTAATAAACAGGATGAGAAAATTAATTCCCAAATGATTTACATAAAATAGTGTATACCTGTATCCTACATTATGTATTGTGTGTAAATTATTTGATAAGAGAAAGATAACATATATTAACAAAAAAAAAAAAATTAGTCTTCATATAGAAACTTCTGAGCAAGAATCTTGTGATTATGATATAAATATAATAATAGACATTTTAAAAATAGAATTATTACATTGCAAACCAGTGAGAAATGATAAATTCCTTCTTCCCCCACTTAGTGATGAATTAGTAATTGAGGAGAAATGGTCTTTTAGGAAGCTGTGATGGTTATATATGAAATAATATATACATTCTTTTCTACATTAAAAAGAGAAAAAAAAAAAAAAAAAGTGTGACATTAACATGTTCTATATCCTGAAGAAAAGCAGGTGAGTGAGTGCTGAATAGACAGCAAAAATACCACACTGGTAAAGCACAGTAATGATAATTCTCAGAAAAGATTTAGTTTAGTAACAGCAAGCAAAGTCGTTCCCATCTTGTAACGCATTAAGAGATCCCTGAGGACAGTTTAATGTTCAGCTACATCACACAGCAGACATGCATGAACTGGAAGGGTACAGAACCTGAGGCCCTTCTGCTTTTGGCTCACAGTTTTCTGTCCACCCCAGCTTCCCCCAGAACAATAGCTGACTGGAATGAAAAATGTCATCTCAAAAGGAGAATGATCATGTTTATAAACATATGTTTCCATGTCTACTGCATCATTGTTTCACAGGAATTTGACCATGAAATATAAAATATTAGGTATGACATTTGAAATTGTTTGTATTTTGAACAACTTTTGTTGGTATTGTGATATAAATAATTATTTCTTGAAGAATCTATATCTTGAAAACTTGATTAATTGAAGACTATCATCTCCCATGTTTTATTTTCCAAAATATTCCATGTTGTAAAGAATAAAACAAAAAAAAAATAGCATTTTATTTCTACGAGATTCACTTAAAGATTTCACTTAAAATAGATACCAATGAAAATTTAAAATAGGTACCAATGAAATTTAAAATTAGTACCAGTGAAAATTTAAAATACCCAGTCTGTTTTACCCAAAACATTTTTTTTCTTATATTTTTAGAAAAAAAAGAAACACAGTAAAGTTAAACCCCAGCTCACTTGGTGAGTTTAAGGGGAAGATAATTAGATTGATTCTGGCAGTACATGAGAGAAACAGCAAAACTCTCAGGGCCTTGAAAAAGGAACTTTTACTTGTAAACTTTAGAACATTAAGATAGAATAAGGTACTTAGCAAATCTTAAACCAATAACCAGACACAGTAAGGCACTTACAATACTGTATCTTAAAAAGCTTAAACTTGTCTAGACACAAGGCACATACTAAGGCATTAACTGAAATATTTTAGTCTGATTTACAAGATATTTCAAGAAGAGGAAGTTAGGAGAAGAAAGAGAGAGAGGGAAAGATATGTATATATGGTCACTGCCTCACATCCAGCATGGTCTCAGCTGCTTTTAAATACAAGGCAGTGAAGTGCACTGTCCAACACCTGCATTGCCTTCTTTTTACCTGCTCTGGTGTCTTGGGCCCTCCTTCAAGTGCGTGCCAGCAATTTAATATTTCCCCAAGACCCATGCAGTCGGCTGGCACTGTAATGTGGTTTTCAGTGTGCCACATGTTTGGCAACATGAAGCATGCTCAGAGGCTCCATGAGGCAGGATGTGGAGCAGTGCACTGTCCCACCCATGCAGAAATCACCCTGCAATACCCTTCTCCCTAAACTTTCCACCTGGCTGTTCTGAACTGGTCAGCCATTCTTACAGTTTCCTACAAGCAACCATTTCATATTATTAAGCTTATTTTAACACATATGTATTTGCAACAAAAGCCTTCATTAATAATAATTAAACTCTTAAAAATATTGAAAAAATAATTTAACAATCCACAAAAATATTCCCATCTCTTTATCACTGGTAAACCACACTCAAACATCTCTCAAGCCTCTAAGTACCTTCTATAGAGGCAGAATTTGCAAATACAGGTATTTGTAAAGGAAATAAGATACAAGAGATAACAAAGTGCAAACTTATAGTGGATTCTCTACCTATTTGTTTGGCTTTTAACATCTGTTTTCTCTGACTGAGTTTTAATTGAAGACAGGTCTCTTCCTGACAATAAGGTATGAGGTAAGACCTTGACTTCACATTCTGTCTTCAAAGGAGAGGTTCAGCATCACATTTTTCCTCAACATGGTTTTCCAACATTTAGCCAAAGCCAGCTTACTCAAGATACATTCATAAATATTAATGTAAACAGAATCTTATTCACTGTTGTGGTGTGATCATCCCTNCGAAACACCACGGCAGACACTGTTTGGCTCAGCAGTGAGGTCCAGGCAAGCCAGGAAACATCCCGACAGCAATATTGGACCTTCCAATAATTCACCAGATTTTCTAAAGGAGCAAAAAGATTAGAATAACATTAACTTCTAATTCAAAAGTACAAACCCAAACCCATAAATTTAAATTTGCAGAAGATCCACTTACATAATCCCTGAGAATAAAAGAATAATTAGCTGGATTTTACTTTTCCAGGTGGAATGAAAGTGTTTGGAGGGCATGGTTGTAATTTTATTTTTTTTTTTTATTTTCTGTTGCATACCTCTTCAACAGACTGAAGTATCCCCCTTATGGCTGGTAATTAACCAGACCTCTTTCAGATTGTAACATATGGCTGACATGACAACAGACATATGAGCAGATATATTTCCTTAATCGTTTGAAGCATAAATTACTAAGGCTAGTCCTATGCCTAATGGTAATTTGGTTTGGTTGACCTCTAGGTTTTTCAATGATGGCATAGGATGTTTCACCATAACAAGACTTTCAAGATGAAAGTGCAACTGTTCTGTTTGTCATTCTAATCTCACAGTATGAATTAAAAGATTACTTACATAAAAGTTGTTTTATATCAAACTGTCTTAATAACATGGACCAATGAGTCATTTTGAGGATTAGTAAAATATTATGCAATCATTCATATGAATCTTTTAATGAGATGCATTATAGGTCTTTAACTCTTGTATCTTCAGTGCCAAAACTTAAGTTAACTATCATGAACCTTGCAAAGAGAAAGCACAAGTTTATTTTTTTCTTTTAAAGGAGTGTCTAATCAGAGGACACTGACTTATTTGTGGAAAGACAAGGACAAGGACAATATTTCTTTTTTTTTAAGATCTAAAATATGTTATCTATGTTATAAAAAGATGGCTTCTGTGCAGGTGACTAGTTTAAACTTAACTGTGTGGATATATAAGTCAAACAAGCAGGATCCATATGCCCATATGTCCTTTGTTACCTGTTGTTAAATACACTACATACAAACAATAACTGGGATTCAACACCAAGAAAGAAAATACACCAGGAAAAAGAGAAATAACTAGGAGAACTTATTTCCTGGAGAAAGGAGATGCCATTCTTCAAACATTCTGTATTCTACATATGGTTTGAATTTTACTTAAAGCCTGTTTTGCTTAGAATGGAATCCATGTCACACAGTAGCAGCTGGATAACCATCTGAATGTAAGATTACATCCAAGTCTTAAACCAGAGAAATCCCTGATAGCTTTTTCATCATTTGTCACATTCAACACAGAAAATGAGATGTTCCTCATTCTTATCTCCTATAATCTAGAAATTAGTATGCTGTATTGCTAAGTGCAAATTTTTAGTATGATAAAAACAAGAAACCAGATGACTCATTTTCTGTCTTTGTTTTGGGAAGCTTAAAATGTAGAATACTATTTAAAAAGAAGAATAAATTTTGTAGAAATCTTAATATATTTCTAAGAGTTAATATGATACTTCATTTATCTATCTGATAGAACACAAACACATAGTCACAATTTTGTTGAGATGTTGTGTTGTGAAAAATTTCTGACCTAATGTGTGAACATATTTATGTAGTCAATTCAGTTAGTGATTCTCATGACACTTTATATACTGCAAATTTGAATTGCTTATTTTAGCATTACATTGAGGATTTCCTGCCTGTAAAATGTGTCCTTTCACTGTATCCACGCCTCTTTTGCACTTTTTCACATCTATTCTAGCAATTTTTTTTTTTTTTCTTGTAAACTATTATTCATATATGATCCAAAGGCAATTACAGGTCTCCAAGAAAATCAGACATTCTGTCAAATAAACTGAAGTCGCAGCCAAAATATTATTCTGCAGAAATGACTATATACTTGTCGCATTATGTTTAATACATTTTTTCCTAGCCAAAGTCAATGAATACCAGATTAGATCTTTGTATTATCTTTATCTAGAAAGAGGCAAAATGATAGCATGGTACTTTTCCTTTACATTAACAGTAGTTAGACAGATAGACAACTTTTACTGTCTTAAATAACAATATTTTTAAGATGTTTTGTTGCAGCCTTTGTTTGCAGAAATTTATGGTCCCATTTGATATATGTTATTACTAATGCATATGGTCTACAGAAGAAACATGCAGTAGAACTAAGTTTTCAGACAAATCTTTAGCAAAGTATTTACTTCAGCTCCCAAGAGACCTCACAAAGTACATCATTACCGTTTCTGGGAAAAGTCTGGAAAACATTCAGTAAAAAGAACCTTTATGGTAGATAAAGAATAAAACAATCTTTATGGTAGATACTGCCTTTTATTCTGTTTGTGTTTTTTTTTTTTCCTCCCTCTCCCTTCACACCCATTCCCTCTTCCCTTTCCCCAATTCCCCTGACCCAGTTTAGTTGTTCATCTGAGAGAGCCTTAACTGCTACTCTTTGATCATGTAAAATGGACAGATGGATTAGACCTTTTCTAACTGAGATAAGAGCAGGGAAGTTACGAAGGAATTGTAGTGAAGGGATATTTCCTTCTATAAATGAGTAGACACAAAATTGCACAGTGACAAAACGACTGATGAATTCATAATTTTCAGCTTTCCTGTCCAATCCATATCTGTTGTTCTGATACTGTTATTGGTAATTCTATGCAATGATTTATCTTATATTCCATTGCACAATTAAAATTAAATTGTTTTCTTCATTGTGAATTTACTGTTCTAAAGATATAGATATTCATGAAGTCAATATTTTTATTGTGTTGATACATGCCTCTTCATGAACAATTAATGCATATGATGAAATGATTATTTAGCTCTTTTTCAGTCCTTTATAAAACAGGAAATTATTTCTAGTGAATTAAAACACTGAAATAAGTAGAAGCAATATCTTTACAGACAGACTGCTCAAGAATAATGGAAACCATCTTTCTGACAACCACAGTATCTATGTATTTGAAAAATATTTGTAGCTAGATATTCACCTTCTTTGACTTCCAGAAAAGAACAGATAAGATATTATTGAGCTTATTCACATAGCAACCTAGTCTAAAAAAGTAGGCGTCTCACTGATTAGTCCAGCTTTCTTCACAGCATTTTGAATAACAGAGGAAGACTGCTGGGTTCTCCTTCCCATTAAAGAAAAGTCCTACATTTCTTTATATCTATTGCTGATTAGATTTTACACTGATCTAGCCAATTACTTTCTCAAAATGAACACAAAAAATCTTTTCTCACTAGGCTTATGTTATATAAGTTAGTCCAAGAGAAATATAAATAGTTCTTTTTTTCTCCTGATATCTTTTGTTGTGCTTGGAAACTGAGCTTCAAAAATTTCAGCGGTGACTCCTAGATAATATTTTTCATATCTTAATTTATTTGAAAGTTGGTGTTATATATAGTTATGTGCACATAGGAAGTTATGGTTTATACATATAAAAAACAAAACCTCAAATCTTCTCATGTAATCATTAAAGCATCCTTCAGAATTAGTATAAGCTACAGAAGTAGTTTGAAAATTCTAGAGAATATGTTTGAAAAGCTATTAAAATAGTACTGAATAACTTACCACTCTAAAACTTAGTTTTGAGGTAAAAGAATTTTACTTTATTTTCTAAAATTTATGTACTTTGATTATATATGGGCCCACTTTTTCTAATATTTTATAACCTAAATATTTTTTATACTTAAGAAAGAGAGGAACTTCAATGAAATTGATTCCTCTGCTCTGCACACACAGACATACATGCACTCTGTTAATGATGTACTTTTATAAGCTATAGAACACCCCAAAAATAGTACACCAGAGGTGGGATTCACCTCAGTGAACTCTACTATCCTACAGTATAGAATCCCCATCTGAGTTGGTAGTTTAGCCTTCCATTTAATTTGGCCTATTTTAGTTATCTATTTTAAGACAATATGAACTAAGCCAATTACCTTGAAGAACATGTTAGAGGTACACAGGAAAGCAGAACTTCAGCTGAAGCAAAACCAAAGACTGGGTAGGGAAATATGAGGAGCAAGTGCATGCATTACCTTCACAGAGCTAGGATGTTTGTCATACAGGATGCCTTAGGAAATATCTTGCTTAGTTTTACATTAAAAAAATTAATTAAATATGTTTCTCCCCTTAAATTTGCATTGTAATACCTTCTTATGCAGGTTCTCTAACTTTGGTTAGGTCAACTGAGATTTCAGTCTGTATTTTGCACATGTTTGCTTTTTAGAATTTTCTTTTTAAATACACATACTGGAAACAAGTTACAATCAATGTTGTCCAGGGTAACTGGGGAATATGGGGGTTCTTGTGGTATCCTAGAGAAGACTCTTCAAGGATTTTTTTTCTTTTGTCCTAAATTTTTCAGCTCAGGAAGATGTTAAATGTCTCTGCTTTCCTTATGTGCACTCACCCCTGCTTCCAGCTCCAACATTTTAGTCTGTCTTTGATCTGTTGCAAAAAGCAAAAAACATGTATTTGCATCTTCATTGTGCTTGAAGATGTAACATGATCCTCAGTATTCAACCCTAGGTGGCACATGTCTGGCACCTAACACAATAGAAGAATGTATATGCTTATTATAGATATTTTTAATAAGAGATATATCTATAGTGATGGATTAGTTGAATAAATATGTATCATCACTTTTGTCTTCTCTTCTTTTGTTAAATGTAGATGTATTTTCTAGCATTTATGTAAAGTTCCTACCCAAGAGAGCATAAATTTAGCAAAATATTGATGATGAAATATTACTATAGGTGTTCATGTAACACTCATCTTCAGAAAAAAGTCTCATTTGAGGGGTGGGAGGATTAGTTTAGCTGACTTTAGCTGCTGAAGGTGGATGATTTTTATACAAGTCATTTAGAGTGGGTTGAATTACTTTCCAAAGGTGCTTATCTTTCTCTACAAGCTATATAGACATCTAAAGTGACTTGCATAATCCAGACTCCTAACTTTTAGGTCATTAAAACTTGCTTAAAATGAGTTTCACTAAAACGCTGCTCTTAAACAGGCAATAATTGATCCTGCTTCTGTTTAGTACATGTCAAACATGATTTTAATGCAACTGCTAAATGAAATAAATAAAGCAATATTTTATTTTTATAGTTATTCTTATTACAAAATATAAAAATAAATTTGTAAGTTTCACAAAAAATATATATTTAAATCACATGTTGAGTGATGAGTAAATTTGATATAAATAAAAAAGTTTAGTTATTAATTGTGTATTTTTATTTATTGGTTAATGTACAGGGATTTCACAGATGACCAATCATTTTTGTATACAAAAACACAAAAAGAAACTTTAAGTGTTCTTGGTGGGCTAACTTTGGCCAACAGACACATTTCCATCCAGTTGCTCCTTCCTTTCCCCTCCTTAGCATGGCAGTGGGAGAAAATAGGATAGGAGAGGTCATATGTTGACATAAACACAGGGAGATTGCTTTTACAATTGCCCTCATAGGCAAAAGAGAATAGAAATGTGGAAAATAAATTTAGTTTATTGTCTATTTTAATATTTTTAGGTAGGGAGAAACAAATGGAAATATATCAATAACACCTTTCACCTTTCTCCCCCCCCGTGCTCCATTTCTCTTCCAACACTTCCAACAGAGGCTACTCTGCAGTCCCCCACTGAAAACATCTTGACATCTGCACCCAATATATTGGTTTTTCACTCCCTATTTCGTTTCCTTACTTCTATTCTTTCAGTCTAAAAACAGATAAAGGTCTTCTGGGAAATAGGACTGGATGCTTCTATTTTAACATGTAGAAAATAAGGAAATATAAATAAAATCTGAAAATAAGAACAGCAGAAAATCACTCCTCATATTTTATATAGTTTTGGTTCAGCACTGTGAATTTTACTAAGATTAATAGTAGCTGCTAATACTGTCTATGATGTGCATGTGCAGCTTTAGGAAATCCTTGAGTGCCTACAAGGAAAGATATGCTTTCCTAAGAAGGAATAAAGAAGTAATAGAGATATTCCTGTATTTATATAGCATGTGTGGCACATGACAAGTTCACTAATGAAGAATGGTATTCTGAATATTATTCCCTAAAGAAATGAGAAAGTATTTTTATTCTGCATGCATGGAAAACAGCATCAGATTGATGTCATTCTCTTATTTTCTTACTTTGCTTGCCTTAATATTTGCCTCAGTATTTGCTAACTTTAGTTTCCATTAGCCTCTTGCCTTTTATTTATTTATTGCTCTGATGTTATTTGTCATCAAAAGCCTTTATTATTCCCTGCATGCTGATGCAGTAAAGTGAACTTGAAATAAAGAACCTAAGTTTCAATTCCAAAATTTAGACTGATCTAGTAATACAAGTTTTATTTTTAAAGCTGTGGTGGTTTGACCGGAAGTGAGTTTTTTTTCCGGATTCAGTGGTCAAACCAATAGGTGCTCAGGTTTGAATACTGGCATCTGGTGTGGCCACTGAGGATAAGGATCCGCCTCTGAGAACACAGGGGGTTAAAAGCAGAGAACTCCCAAGAGAACTCTCTCTTGGTTCCGGTCTGTGGAAGAGCCCAGACCTCCCCTGCCCAGCTGCGGGCTGGCCGGGGGAGGGGAAGCCATGCGGCCTAGCCAGGTAGGCCTTGGGCAGAGAGGGGGAGAGGAGTTCTTACAAAATTGGAAGGGTGGAAGAAGAGCAAGAACTCTAAGAGACATCAAGCAACCCCCTTCCCCCCCACCCCTCCCTGGAGAGAGAGAAAAAAAACTGTGCCTGTACTACTTTAAAATTTGCTATCAGCAGCGGCGGCACAGCCGAANTAGATTGAGAATGAATTATGTAAAAAAAAAGTAACAAGAATGAAAATCCAAGTTTTGTTTTACTGCGTTGTGTTGAGATCTTAAGTAAGGAGAAGAGAAGTGTTTTTAAAGTTTTCATTCCCTTTTGTGTGTGTTTTTTTTCCTTATGTATTGTATGTAATAAAGTTTTTCCCCTTTTGTGTTCTGAAGTTTAGACCTGCTTTGTTCTGTTTTTAGTCACATCTCACAAGAAACACCAAGGATAGAATATTTTCATGGAAACACTGGCTTTGTGCCAACGTCGAACCATGACAAAAGCTTAAAATTTTACTCTGTGTTTCATAGGCATGTTGAGGTTACTTATTTTAGGAAAAAAGTCTGGCATGTTGTTCAAATGTATACTTCATTACTCAGCATGGGTTTAAAGAAACAGAAAGACAATAACAGTCAATACTGTCTTAATTTTTGAAATTTGACAAATTTCAGCTACAGTTATTACTGATAATATTTTAAATGTAAAACTTCCAGTACATATATTTTCTCATGTTTTGCTTCCAAAAAATTTCTTAGTGATTTTAGTTATTAATTGTGAATTCACAGACTTTATAGTGTAGAGGTGTAAAGCATGATGAATCTTCATGGATGACTTAAATACACACTGAAAAAAACTCCTCAGTTAAACACGGCAGTTTGTATAGAATTTATTATTGTTCTCAATGCAGTGTTCAGTGATAATAATATTTTCCTACATTTCTGGCTCATAAGCTTTGAAATTTGTCATGTTCCTGTGTAGACTGATGTCAGCACGTAATTCCTCAGATTACAAAAGGATGTTATAGGTATTTTCTACAGGCTAGAACACCATGTAAACACAGTAACTTGACATAGTCTTTACAGTTCTCGGTAGTGACATTTAAAATCATGTAACTTCAATTCCAAGTCTTTGTTACTTCAGGAAGTAGCTTGTGTTTTGGTCTGAAAGGTATTTCAGTAATGAGTTCTTAATGAGATGTCTTTTCCATGAAGGGTCTAATATGCCTGATTCTAATCTCATTTATAACATATTAGCATTTGATAATTTTTTAAAAAGAGATTTTCTTTTATCACTGTTTGACATGTTTAAGCTTTATAATGTTGCAATGTCACAATTCTAATGCATTTGATAGAATTTTTTATTCTGTCAAAAAAAAGGGGTTTTGCCTGTGTAGAATTACACAACAGCATAAGAATGAATTGTTAATGAAATGGTTAATGCTTTATCATAATAATGCAGAAATCAAATGAAAAATGTGAGGAAATAAAAGAAAAGTTAAAAGGAAATTGTAAAGGGGATACATAATAGATATACGGACAAGCATTCATAAAAAAATACAGTTAAAATGTGCTATTCAGTCATGAAAAAATTTGATTTAACTCTTAAAATGATGTGATGTAGGTTTTCAGATGCTAACAAATTTTGATACATTGTTTCTAAATCAAAATTAGTGACTGAAAAAAGGCCTTTAATAGCTGTAAAAATGAACTTTTTTAATATTCCAAAACTAATAGGAAAGTATATTGTACATGCAATAATTCTGGGTTGTTGGATCAGGATTTCAGGTAATCCTCATTAATCATCATATACCACATTTATTTAGCCTGATTTAAAATTCCCTTTGAAACTAGACTTCTAGTAGAGGTAATCAAAATGATGCTTGAGGAAATTGTTCAGGACTGGGATGATCACAGTTTGCTGCCAGTGGTTTTAAATTGTGCAAGCAGAAGAATGATAAAATATAATCTGTGCCAGAGTAGAAATGTGTGCTGCTTCCTTTTACCTGTCTCCAAGATAAACCTTCAAATGCAAGGAAAAAGGCACAGCTCCCTGAGGACTGCAGTGAGTTATAAGTAGCAAGACTGAAAGAGGAAAACAATCCATTTGAAATACAGAAGTTTAAAGACCTTATTATGTCACCCTTCAAGGTGGGAACATAATTTGCGCATGAAAATAAGGACATATCTGGAACTAAGTTAATTTAAGTGTGATAAAACTCAAGTGAGCAAGTAAAAAAAAAAATAAAAAACAGCAAGGAGAAAGAGAAATAATTTTTTATTAGTTTATATAGAGTGATCATAATCTATATATTACGTGAAAATCATCTTGAGACCCCCAAGTTTATCTCCTTGAACAGACTCGTCTTGCATTCTCACAGCCTAGCTTAAGACATTCAAGCTCAATACTTGCTGTATTTTAAAGTTCTCTTAGGCAAACAAGCTTCCCAGGTTAACCTGCCACTGAACACACCAGATGGACTGTCCCCAGGCTGCCTATGAGTAGTGTACTGATGAGAAGCAGTTGTTGAGATAGGATGCAATCACAAGGCAGATGGAAATCCTTTAAATGTTTACTGCTGTTGGTTTGAAAAATACTATTCAACTGAACACAATTGTACACCTGCTCCTGAGGTTGCCATAACGGGACACAAAATAATTGTATTTGCCACTCTTTGACTTTAATTTAACTGAAATGGAGCTAAGAGAATTTTGTTACTTTAGAAAAAAATGGAGTTTGGTTTTAAATTTGTACTCAATTTATCCAGAGTATAAAAGCGTATCATAGGGATTCAGTGCATCATTGCATAACAACTAGATGATAGTTAATTCAGAACTACGAAATGTGAAGCTCACGTAATCTGGAGTGTCATCAGCTGATGTCTTACTTGCCTAATCTCTCTGTTTTCCAAAGAATATACACTGATTTCTAAAAACACTTTCAGATATATTGTGTTGGTATTGTTTATGCCCTTTGTCAGTTTATGATATTCCCTGAATGTTTAGTATCATTGCTGCAATTTTTTTTGACCCCGGTGATGCGTGTTTCTCATGGAGCACACAGCTGGTCCAGGAAGCTGTATCATAGGTCAAATCCCCAGTTCTCTTACTCTGTTCTAGTTTTGGGTGTAATCTAAAAAAAATTTGTCTCAGTCAAGATTTACTAAAATACTGATCACTAGTTTTTAGTTTATGGTAGTCAGTTCTTTAGCAGCTTCTTACCTTATGATGGTACTTACCTGATGATATTTTCATAAGAGCACTGCAAAAATGACAATATTTTAGAACTAGGTATAGATGAACTCAGTTTATTTCTTCCTTTAAAAAATTGAATAATCACCTATCTTCAGTATAAAAATCCCATTAAAAATCTCTCATTAACAGACAGCATAGTCCAGCTTCACTAATGAAAATAGAAAGTTTCTTCTGTACTGTTTATCTATCTTATCTATCCTAGCAAGCCAAGGGTTTACCCACACCATATGTATGATATCCTGCTCAGGAATAAAATCTGGGGAAAATGGGGACATTTGGAGTTGTGGTGTTAGTACAGATTACTGCTATTCATGAAGGAGTCTTGGTTTACTGAAAATGGATGAACACCTGCCTGCTGATGGGGAGTAATGAATTAATTTTTTTTTTCTGACATGTGCACATTTTGCTTTAATTATCATATTGTCTTTATCTCAACTCACAAGTTTTTCCAGTTTTACCTCTCCAATTCTCTTTTCCATCCTGCATTAGGACATCATGAATGAGTGACCGTGAGGGTTTTAACTGCCTACTGGTGTTAAGCCACAACAACTAAAAAAGGGTTTTATTCAGCTGCATAAAGATAGATTAGCCCTGGCAGGGTTTAATGTAGTCAAGGACAAAATTTGAGATGCTCTGTAGTAATAAGATGGAGATATTGATTATTGTTATAAAGATACACACTTGCTTTAGCTGAAATGTCATTGCCCTCTGCAAGATGCCTGCCTTTAAGCAACTTGTCAGAATGCATGACATGAAAATGCTATTTATATATATTCAAATAGAAACAGAGACTTGTTTTACTCTATAATATGACCAGAGTTCTGTTGAAATAAGAATTTTGAAAAATGTGTAGTGACCAAAAGCAAACCCCTCAGACTGTTACTGCTTTTACTATAGATATAATAACCTCATGGAGGAGTTTACACAACCGTCTCTTGGCACCACATACTTGCCAGAGGCAAATTTGGATTCAGAAGTTATTATAGTTAATGTCTGAAAAGGGAGCTAAGACAATTGCCAAGTAACCAATGCTTGCCTGAAAATGTGTGAATGTAATGTCTAAAAGTAGTATGAAAGAGCAAATAACTAGAGGTTAGGACCTGAAAATAACATGAGCAAAGAACAGGAACAGAGGGTGAGAGAGATAATTGAAATAATTTAAAGTAATATTTCATTGCAAAGCCCATGTAGCCCTCTGACTAAAACACCAATGAAATTAAATTGTCATGGTAAATCAAAGTTGATGTATGTATTAAGTGTGTTTGTGAGAGAGAAAAAGATGGTGAGTGAGATGTGCGTCAGTAAATTGGGACTCTCCAAAAGGCTTGTAGAATCAGGTGCCAACAGTCTGAGTTCTCTGCAGAACAACTGTACCAGAGGAGGGAAACTTGCCCCCCATGAAGTGCCTCATGTGTTGTGCTATTATTCATAAGTTGCTTTTTGCTGTTTAAGTTTGCTCCGAAAATTGGTGACTTTCTACAAAGGGGTTACAGCATTGGTGGATAGAGGAAGAGGCACTGACATCATATACCAGGATTTGTGCAAAACATTGTACATTGTCTTATGCAACCTGGTTGTCTCGGAAATAGAGACACATAGATTTTACAGGTTAACAATTTCATATATAGTGAATTCTCTGGGTGGTATTTTGCAAAGATTTGTAGTTAACAGCTTGATGTCTGGCTGAAGAATAGTGACAAGTGGCATCTCAGCATTTGTCATTGGGACCAGAATTATTTAAAGTCTTTGTCAGGGATGTGAACAGTGAGATGGGATGCACTCTCACCAAGATTGTGGATGATACTGAGCTCAGTGTTGCAGTCAATGAACTTGAGTGAAGGGATGCTATCCATGGAGATCTTGAGAAGATTGAGAAGGGGGCCCATGGGAACCTCATGAGGTTCAACAGGGCCAAGTGCAGGTCCTGCTCTTGAGTAAAGGCAATATAAAACAGGTTATGTGATGTGTGGGTTGAAAGCAGCCCTGAAAAGAAGGGCTTGAGTATATTGGTGGATGAGGAGCTCAACATGTCCTGTCAAGGTGTTGCAGCCCAGAAAGCCCACTGCATACTCCACCTGGAGTTCTGTGTCCAGCTCTGGGGTCTCCAACACAAGAAAGACATGGACCTACTTGAGCATGTCCAGAGGAGGGCCATGAAGATGGAGCACCTGTGCTATGAAGATAGGTTGACAGCTGAAGCTTCTCAGTCTGAGAAGACCTTCAGGTACCTAAACAGGGTCAGCAGGAAAGATGGAGAGGAACTCCTTATCAGAGAATGTAGTAGCAGGATGAGGGGTAATGGTTTTAAACTGAAAGATTTAGATTAGAAATCAGATATAAAGAATAAATTCTTTACTGTGAAGGAAGTAAGACTCTGGAATAGGTTACCCAGAGAAGTTGTGGATGTCCCATCCCTGGAGGTGTTTAAGGCCAGTTTGGTTGGAGTCCTGATTGACCTGATCACATGAAAGGCATCCCTGCCCATGGCAGTCAGTTAGGGTTCATCTATCTTCCTAGTATAAGCCACATTAACTGATGAATCATCACAGCCCCTGTGTGACAGAAAAAGGCATTGGAGGGATTGTTAGCCAGCACCATGGTTATGTACAGGGTCCCTGTAAGTGAAAATATTTTTTAAGTAAAAAGAGTATGAGGATGCAGATGTCCTGTTTTTTCAAAGCAGTCAACTGTGTAATCTAAGATAGGCTTGAGTGTCTAAGAACTCAAAGATAATAGAATAAAAACCTTTTCCATTTTCACTCCATGGTTCAAAAACTTAAATTTGCTGGCTATCTTCAACACCTGCTCCTTTTATTAAGTGACAAGACAGACACAGCAATAAGGATATTTTTCAGAAAAATACAGAACCTTGCATCATGAATTCTGTTTCAGATTTAATGGCTTTATTGCATGCACAGGAAGGAAAAACAATAAGTTATGAAACAAATATATTATGAATCAAGGACAGGTGCTAGGAAACAGCTAAAATCTTCTGTAGGTGTAGAGTGACAAAGCTCACTACTGATGTGGTAAGGCAGAGCCAGTATTAATGAAAAAACAATACTGCCCAACAAGAAAATCTTTAAAAGGGTTGCAAAAATAATGCCAACAACTTACATGCACAGTGCCAAACCTTGTGGAAGCTTTGTAGAAGTGTTCTACTTTGCATCAGAGTTCCAGGCTGTGCAATGGACCATCTAAGATGAAATTGACAGGATTTTTTCTTGGGTCTTTTTGATTTTGTCAGTCTGCACTGTACAATTTGCCCTCTATACAAGAAAGATGAAGCAGATGGTGACAGAAGTATCTTAGATCACCGCTGTTCCATTTTCCTGGGTCTTAAGACACTATTATTGCCATGTGTAATCTTCTTCCCCTTGCAGTAAGTTTGGCTTAAATTCCAAATGTTGTGGCTCTGTGGTTTCATTCAAGCATCAAAAATTTTATCAGTAAAGATGATAAATTCCACTGTTTTTTCAGCATTTCTGCAAAGCTAAGTTATCATCATCATTTTATGATAATTTCCTATTGCCAGTCATGTTTATTAAATAATTTTAATATTTCAAACACACATAAAACTCAGACCTTCCAACATACTAATGGTATTTATTCATTTAGATAGGTTAAATTATAAAACAGAACTTGAAATTTAGACACAAAATGCAATCACCCCTAAAACTCATTTTTTGTAAAACTGCATCAGATGTCATTATCTATATTAATACTCTATTTACTAAATAAATTATACATCATAATTTCCATAGGTTTGCCTTGAAACTGTTACCAGCTCCTCCAAGTCTTAATTTTGTTATCTCACTAGAATTTTTTGATTGGTAACACGTTATTAGTAGCACATAGATCCAGATGTGCGGTGCAGGACTATGGTTTCTATTCTGGGGTCATTTTGCAAGATTATATATGTGCTTTGGATCATACGCTAAGCCCAGGGCCTACTTATGTTTGTAACTAATGAAGGACACAAGCTCTTCATTGTCTGAACAGTTCTTCAACTCTTTTCTTGCTTTCTGAATCTGTGTCATAAGACAGAGCTAGAGGTGAGTTCTCAGGACACACTGGGGAAAAGATGAATTTCCAGTGTCACAAAGAGGGCATGGTCAACAGATCTACCCTACCAGCAGAGGAATCTCTTCAAGGTCTGTCCTTCATACTTCTGTTCAAAAATTGTAAGCATTTTGAGCTTTCTAGCTTTAATTACATTTACATTTGTCAGGAGTTCTCACAATCCAAAAACTTTAATTAAAAAGACAAATGTACTTTAGAAGTGTGTAGTCCACCTTACAAAAAAATGGGTATCTCCAATTAAATGCATAGACCTGTGTTGGATACATTAGGCATCACTTGTTCCCCTTTTTTAAGCAAGTGGATATCCATGAAGCTTTGGTATATTTTCTATGAAAATTAGTATTTTATTTTGCTTTTAAAAGCCTACCAGTAAGCAAAATTACAAAAATCATAAAACCAGAACATTTATGATGAGGAGCATTTACACTTGAAAATATTTCTGCATTGGTATATGGTCACAATTTTCTTCATGTTTTCTGATGGTGGTAAACTTATTTTTTCATTTGGTTGTGATATTTTTCTCTCATATGAGTAGTGCAAGTAAGAAAGTTATGAGCCATGCATTTTGGCTTAATAACAAGACTTTAATCTTTGTGCTGTATGTCTGACAGCTTTTAATAGAAGTTGGATTTAATCCAGTTTTATAGACTAAAAAGAAAAAATGGAAAGTTTTTTTTTTTTTTGTTTTGTTTTGTTTTGCTAGAGCTAGCAATCACAAAAGCACTGTGTTAGCATTTTGGTTAACATTATTGGCCAGTGAGTTCTTAATTTTAGCCGTACATCCAAGATCCTGAAGCAATTCCAGTTTTGTCATTAGGCCAAGGCTTTATTCTGGAGATGAAAAGAAAAAGTTCATACAACCCAGTGGTATTGATCTATCTAAGGGGTATTGAGCACATTTCTCTTTTATGAATTTGTTAATAGAAAGACTCTGTATCAAAAAGTTAAATAAATTTCAGGTTATATAGCTCCACCAATAACACTTCTTTCTTTGCCAACTTCCAATTTTAATCTACAAATTAACTCTGTTGGCTCATTTTTTCCATGGCACCTCACTCTGTGACAGGTGGTTTGTAAGAAAGAAATATGATGCAAGATCCAGAGAGCAAAAGTATTTCTGCATGTGATAGCACAAATTAACAGAATGCCAATATTGTTTCAAGCTTCCATAAAACTTTGAAACTCTACACTCTATTAAGGTGATGGAGAGGCAAGGAGTGCATTGAAAATAATGACAGAATTATGGAAGATGCTCAGAAATAAATTTTCATTACTGATAAAAATACAGATTACAGATTTATTCAAAATAGATTTATAGAAACTGCATGTCTATCTTAGACTCTTCATGTAAAACAGAAAATCATTCTTTCAAATTCAGACACCAGTTCATCATTTTCCCCTCCCTTCTGTTATCTCTCTAATTTATATCAAGTAATTCAGCCTTTTCAGTTTCCAAACTTGATTAAGAAATAAGGAGCAGACATTTAAAGGCATGTGAATAGGAGCTGAACTATCACAATATATTTTATAATCTGGCAATATTAGGAAAAAAAAAATGGTGATTCTTCCAGAGGAATGGTCATAAGAGTAACTCCTTAGCTGAAAATACCGTTCAACAACAAAGCAACAAAGTAATAAACATTCTCTGTTACTAAGAAATTGTCATTCCCACACAATATCCTTATCTCCAAATTGGAGAGGGATGGGTTTGAAGGGTGGACTATTTGGTGGATAAGGAATTGACTAGAGGGGTACAACCAGAGAGTTGTGGTCAATTCCCCGTGTCTAGGTGGAGCCTGGTGAATGGTGTCCTTAAGGGCTCTGTCTTGGGACCAGTGCTGTCTAGTATTTTTATCAATGACATAACAGCAAGACCGAGCGCATCCCTATCAAATTTGCAGATGACACCAAGCTGAGTGGTGCAGTTGATGCAACTGAAGGACAGGATCCCATCCAGAGAGATCTGGACAAGGTCATGAAGTGAGCCAGTGGAAATCTCATTGGTTCAGCAAGTCCAAATGGAAGGTGCTGCACCTGCATCAGGGCAATGCAGCACATGAGAAGATGGGACAAGAACTCATTGAGAGGAGCCCTGGCGAGAAGGACTTGGAGTCTAGTGAATAGAAGCTGGACATGAGGCAACAGTGTGCACTTGCAGCTCAGAAAGCTAACAGCATCCTGGGCTACATCAAAAGAAACGTGAGCAACTAGTAACTAGAAGATTTTTCAATTCCTTTCCAGATTAAGCTGTTCTGTGATTTTACAATTTTGTGATTAATTTGTCCTTTCCCATTATACTCTTTTCTTTTCCCTTTCTTAACTTTCCATTTTCCTTTCTACTTGCTCCTGTCATGTTGTACCGCAGGATGTATTAAAAAGAAATTCAAATTATGACTGTGCAACTTGTGACTGAGGAGTTAAAAGGCACAAAAGACTAGAAGTCCCAAATATAGAAAGTGTTAAACTGTCTGGCAGCAGGAATGTCAGAGATAGTAGACCTTCCAGAAAAGGAGGGAAATTTTCCTTGGTGATGGGGTAAGTAACACACTGAACATTCTTTTGTAGACAAAGTGTAATGGGATGACTCAGAGGCCACCTTTGGTCAGCAGAGTTGGTGCTAAGCTATGGACCTCTAAGGCAACACTCACCGGGTCCATGCTGGTGTAACTGTTTAAAAGGAGTTGGTCTTGGCACACCTTTGCAGACTCCTTGTAGAACTGCTTATGGCAGTAGGACTGCACGCAATGCACTGGGGGAAGGGGGGCTTGTTTATTTTTTTAATATACAGTTAACCACAAACCTGTGCTTAATGTACCTTAAGGGGTGCAATAAAATTCCCTGATATGTATCTTTTTTTCTCTGTCTCCCTGATTCTTCCTATTTTGTCTCCTCAAGCTGTTATTCTGAATGGAATGCTTGGATGTTGGAAGCAAATAATAGCTCTCCCTTCAATTTTTACCAAAGCTTGTGTTTGTCCCAACATTAGTTCTATCTTTAAAAAGATCTAATATTATTCACAATCATAATAAAAGTGTTTGCCTTACTGACATTTGACTTCTGACATAAAAATCTACTAATTTGTATTATGCTTCAAAATCATTTAAGTACAACATATTATTAAACTCACTTTGTTTGTGGATTTTTTCCTTAATTTAGGATTGATTTAAAATATTATGAAATTATAAAAGGACTGCATTAAGAACAGGTAAAGAATTTGTCATGGATTATGCTACAGAAATACAAAAAACTCCTAGAAACACACAGAAGTCTTTTTACTGTGTGCTATTTCTTTTTCTCCTTTTTTTTTTTTTTTTTTTCCTTTTTTTTTTATTTTAAAAATTTTTGTTTNTTTTTTTTTTTTCCTGTGATTGTAATTCTAAAGAATTTTAGTATCATGGCATCTGAAAGCTCTGGTCCCTAGGTGTTAATGACTCACTCTATATTATTTAGATATCTTCCTATATTTGATTTTTTAGTAATTTTCAGATGATAAAATAAAAAAATAAAAAAAAAAAAGAAAAAAAGAAAAACAACAAAACCCAAAAAATATTCTGTATTGTCTTAGTTTAGAAGACAGGTATCGTTAAGGACAAACAGGACTCTCTTTTGAAATGAAGCCTCTGTCCAAATTGTTCTAATTTTAGAATTAAGGGGGCTCTCAGACAAAGATGTGAGGATATGGATAACAGTTCTTTACTTATGTTTAACAAGGCAAAACAGAACAACAATAATTATGATATGAGCAACAGACAGAACCCGGGAAACAGTCACAGTGTTTTTCTGCCGCTTGCACTCTTTCCTCTGTTGGTGCTGTTACCGTCACAGTCGCTGTGGTGCAGAGTCCTGGGATGCTGGAGATGAAGCAGAAGCTCTCCGGCAGTGGCTGGAACTGTAGCCGTTTCCTGGCAGGGCAGGGGGTGCGGGCTGAGGAGTAGAGAAAACCCTCGGAGCAGGAGCGAAGGAGCAGCGAGGAGGAAAACAGGAACTGTAGTGCACGGCTCCCGGCAAGGCAGACAGGGGCCTCCGTCAGGATTCCAGGGACACACACGAAGAGAGCGTGGCAGGAAAAACCCATTTTCCTTTGGAAGGCAAGTGTTATAGAATGATGTAACAAGAGGGCTATGGGCTAACCGTTCATCTCTTTTCTTCTCCTCTTTATTCTGTTATTATGTGTGTGGGTGATATTCTATAATTTTTAGCTGTGTTTGTCTATACATCCGTGTGACCATGACCTATTTCACTGGTCATTCTGGAAGTAAAATTGTCATATTCTGAAAATACCTTTTTTTATTATACCAGTTAGTCAAAAGATAGACTTGGTTTGGATTATTGCACTTATAAATAGGCAAATTTAACTAATAAATGTTTAATTTGGTAATACTGAGTTTAATCTTATTACTTCAAAAGCAATTAAAAAATCTAGATATTGCTCATTGTTTGCATAGTGAATAAACTAGAAAGATTCAAATTTCTACAGTTAGGCAAACAAGAGGCTTTGTCTCATTTATTATGTTTGTGTTGTCTAATCATGTGAGCAAATTTGTTCAGGCCTTCTGAACACTCAAAAATTACAAATCAAAGTGCTATACCAAGAGCCACAAACTGTGGGGACTGAGCACTTCAGTTCTTGTTTCTTTTCACAGCTGTCTGCTCTAAAATAAGTTTGTACATGCAGGTTCAGAACATAGACACTTTTCTCATGTTTTATCTTCTTTAGACATTTTCCAGTTCTATACGTTCACCCGAGCTTTCAGGTATTGATGTAAAAAAGATGCTTTCCTAGAGTATCATAACCTTGATTTGAATGGGTGTTTTACATGTCATCTGTATAACACTGTGTATGACAATAACACTAACAACCGTAACTTCATCTTCTTTTCTGCTGTCAGTCATAAATACAGTGGAAAAATGATAAGTGTGCGTTTCTTTTACTTTTGGTTACATAAGGTGGCTGGAAGAGCAGAGGTTTATACTCGATGTTATAAAGCTGGAATGATGAATAATAAACAATTTAGTGGCATTTGTATTCTTTAAAATCTTTAAAGGCATTTAATTCCTTGCAATTATACAAATGCAAACTTTTGAATGTGTATGTCTTAATTATCAGAGTATGTATAGTTAATTGTAACTTACTTATGATGCTACAGTTCTTATGGACAATGGAAAGGTAGGGGCTGGTTAATAAAAGCTTCTTCTGTTAATTCGGTGAGTTTAAAACAGTAATTTATGCTTCCATTGTTCAGATTCTCCAGCAAATATGACAGATAACAGAAATTCACATTCAGTAGATATAGCTTTTATTTTTGATTTAGCATTTTAAAGGTCTGTGAATGACTACACCATAGCTTCCTAAATATTCTCTCAATTTTTATGATTTTTGACGATTAAAAAAAGGGCTTTGTAGCTTACAACATTATCTGAAAGCTGCATTTGGATCCATAGTAATCTGCCTTGGCATTTCCAAATTTCATTGTTGTAGAGCATTTTTTTTGTGTTGAAGCAATTGGTCATTATTTGCACTGCTGTACTTAGAAACATTTCACTACTGCCTCAGTATTTCTAGGGCTGTATAATTTATCTGTGAACATTTGCTTTGGGCTAAAACTTTGTATGCAAATTATGTGTCCATTTTTAGATTGCATGAGCTTCAAAAAAATTACAGCTGTTATACCCTATTTTTTTTTTTCCCATTCTACTTGATAACATAAAATTAGTCAAGTCCTGACATTTAGAAAACTGAAATACAGTTATGGCTCTGGATCAAATCCTATGAAGGGATGCAAACTGAAACTCTGTATTTTCTAGAAGATACGCATATACAAGTGTACACCCATTATTGCATACAGTTCCAACTGGGTGAAAAATATACTTAGTCCACGCATGATGCTGCATGCAAATATGACTGGTAAGCATATGAACAGTCCTCTTGCTATTTGAATATTTGAGCCTTCATTTGCAGCACTCTGTAATACTAGCTAAAGATTTTTAGCACTAGTGCTATAAAAGTGCACAATAACAAAAAAAATTAGCAGGGTACTGGTGCTGAAAATCAATTATGGCAGAGTTGCAACATTATAAAACTAATTTCATACTGATGTTAAATCAACAGATTCCTAGCAGCACATAGATTCTTGATGGTATTTTATGTCAAAGTATTCCAGATTTATAGATGATATCACACCTTCTAAATCCATGGCACAATGAAGAAGATGGAAAACAAGAAATTGTTTGAATACTGAAATCAACCATTTGCTAAATTACCACAGAGATTTCTGTACTCAATAGTCATCCAAACATCAGTGATATCAATACAGGACCACTCTATGGCAAAGATTACAGCTACTTCAAAAGCAAAAGATCAGATTTTCCCTGATTAGATAATATCCTTCAAATTGGTCAGTAACCATAATCATATGGCTAAGGAAGAACAATGATGAGACCAGCAAATGCTGTGATGATTCTCCCAGTCTCATATTAAGCCAACAGTATCCTGGGCTGCAGGTCAAGGGAGGTGACTTTTCCCCTCTCCGTTCTTGTGAGACTTCACTTGAAATACCCGGTTTATCTCTGTATTCCCAGCATAAAGAAGACATAGACTTGCTCAGTGAGGTCCAGAGAAGGAAGACATGAAGATGACCAGAGGGCTGAAGCTTCTCTCCTATGGAAATGGCTGAGAGAATTGGGGTTGTTCAGCCTAGGGAAGAGAAGACTCTAGGGAGACCTTACAGCAGCCTTGTCATATTTAAAGAGCACCAAAAGGATATATGGGGAGGGACATTTATCTAGGAGAATAGTAAAAGGACAATGGGGAGTGTTTTTAAACTGAAAGAAGGAAAGTTTAAATTAAATGTTAGGAGTAAATTATTTGCTGTGAGCCTGGTGACACACTGGAACAACTTGCCCAGAGAAGTTGTGGATGCCCCATTCTTGGAAGTTCTCAAAGACAGTTTGGATGGTGCTTTGAGCAACTTGGTTTACTGGAAAGTGTCCTTGGCCATGGCAGGTGTGTTGGAATAAATCTTTAAGATTTCTTCCAATGTAAATCATACTACAGTTCTATGACCCTACATACCACTATAAGGATGTGACATAATTGCATAAGGACAGGTCCTTTAACATCTAGTAATTTATAAGCATGTGCTTTGATATTTTGGTTATTATTCCTTTCCAATCTGAAAATTAATGTATCAAATATATAGCTGAAATGTGCTCCAATAAATAAAAAAAAAAATTTTTAAGAGACAATTTAAAAGTTCTAAAGCACCTTATAAGCTCTTTATTTTTGAAATGATCATGTTTAGGTAAAAAGAAGCGAGATTTAATTGAATTATATTACTTTACATTTACAGATGCATGGTGAAAATGAAATACACATAATATTATGCAGAATCACTGAATCCATGAACAAGTCACTAGAAGCAGTTGCTCAGGTCCATGTACAGATGGATTTTGAACATGTTCAGAGAGGGAGACTCCACAAAACCTCTGAGGAATCTGTTTCAGTGCCCAGTCACCCTTACAGTAAAAAAGCTTTCCTGATGTTCAGATGAAGCCTCCAGTATTTTAGTCTGACTATTGTCTCAGATCCTGTCTTTGGCTGCCTCTGAAAAGAACCTGGCTCCATCTTCTTTATAGCCTACCTTAACCTAATGATAGATATGTGTAAGTTTCCTCTAAACCTTCTCTTTTCAGGCTAAACTGTTCCAGCTTCTCAGCCTTTCCTCAAACAATAGGTGTCCCTGTCCCTTCATCATTTTTGTGGCCATTTGATGGACTGTCTCCTGTACATGCATGTCTCTCTTGTACTGAGGAGTCAAGAGCTTGACATAGTACCAGGCCAGACATTGAATCATAAAAGTTTACCAAGTTGGTCAGGCATGACTTCCCTATGACATCATTGGCTAACCCTGATGACTTTTTTGTTGTTACAATCCCTGTAAGTGTTTTCCAGGATTAGATACTCAATCACCTTCCCAGGATTAAGAGAAGACTGACTGGGTTGTGGTTTCCTGATTACTCATTCTTGTATATCTTGAAGAGAGGAGTAGTGTTTGCCCTCAGCTTTACTTGACAATGGCTGCACAACGACTTGTACGAGCTCCCTCAACACTTGTGTGTACTTCTGTATAGGGTTTGGCTGGCCTGTGAGGGCCCATGGACTTATTTATGTTCAGGAGTTTTAGGGATCCTGTGACCTGAACCTGTTCTACCAAAGGTATATCTTCCTTACTTTGGCAATTCCATATGGCCATTGGGATTTATGATTCCTGAAGACTGGTTTGCTAGTTAAGACTGCCGAAGAATACACTCAGTACATCAGCCTTTTCTATATTCTGTGTGACCAGGTCCTCCATTTTACTGGGCAATGTACCCTCATTTTCCTCAGTTTCCTCTTCTTTCCTGTGAACTTGCAGAAACACTTCCTGTTTCTATACCCTTGTTTAAATAGAAGTACTGTATTTAAACTCCTGGTAAAAAGAAAAGAATGAAATGTAGACCAGAAACCCCTTGGTAATTAGTCATAACTGTAATTGTACTGTCACAATAACATCTACAATCCCTGCAAGAGATTGAAAGTAGATGTTATTGCTCATACATGCATAACTAGTGCATCTGTGATTGTAAAAAATATGTTTAAATGTTACTCAAATTTTAACTTCTTTTATTGTGGACAGAAGATGAAATTAGAAGTTTATCTTTTAGTCTTAATGATGTATGTCATATAAGGTGGTGATCAGAGGGTATCCTGTGTAATTTGTATTATCCTGGAAATACCTGGTATATTATTTTATTGTCAGGACCAGCAAAAAACCCTCAAAACCCACCACCACAACTACAACTACCAAAAAACTTTTAATTTTAACATTGTAACATATAAAAATTTTCTTTTAATATGTTTTCAATGTCAGAAACATTTTAAAGACCAATTAAGTCAAGGATTTGCTCAAAACCCCATGATGATCCATTATTAAACAAAATATATATATATCATGACTCTTTTTCAATACAACACAGATTGGGAAGCTATATAATAAGGAAGACATTAATTTTAGCAAGATAGAAGCAATGAAGATTTCTGTATTCCTAGGTCAGCTTTACCAACAAATGACCAGGTACACTTCAACAATTCTTCCTTCATGTTATGCTTTAGGTCTTGATAAAAGATCTGATAGTGGATTCAAAACGCTTAATTTCTTTGGCTCATAACTGTATATTTCATGTAGTCCATTCAAAAGTGGATAAAAAAATTGATTTGTACATCTCCTATAAGATACCTGGTTCAGAGAAGACCAACCTGTTTTTGCTGTTTTATGGGTGGAAATAGCAAATTAATCCAGTGTCCCACTCTGTGACCTAACTTCAGGACTTTAACATGAAAATTCTGACCTACTATAGATCATTCCAACCTAATATAGGTTGCTGTAAAACAGATGAGCCATTCTATATGTAAGAGGAAATATTACTTGAAGGACAGACTGATCACATATCTGAACTGTCACCTGTTTATTTTAAGCCCATTTGGAGTCTCCTGGAAGTCACAGGTGATGCTGAATCTGAACACAGAAGAATTGCATTGATGGAACCTTAATCCAGAACTTTTAGACCATGCAACACATCAAAGAAGATAATAGATTTCTGCAGGTTACAAAATGGTATCGATTATAAAACTGATTTTATGTTACTTTCAGAGCTTATTTTTGTATTATTTATTTTCTGGTATTTTCTATCTCTGTACATACTTCCTCTCTTAATGATAAGCTTACTATAATAAATACCTAAAAAATTTGTGATGGTTGTATCTTATTAACTGTTTCCCTAAAAAAAAAGATAATGAGCTGTGTATAACATTAGTCTAATCACAGGGCTATAAAAATGCAGCTGTACCATTTTCTGGTTACACTTGGGCTTACAATTCCTTCTAGTTTTTTGGATTGGATAGTGACCAAGTTATTAAATACTGGCAGCCCAAAGTAATCTCCATATAATACTACCTGAAGTGTGAAAAGCGCAGTAAAAGTTGCTGCCTTGTGGTCCCCTATAGTTACAGCTATTATCTTGAAAGCTGCTCAGTATTAATGCTAGACTTGGTTTATCCATGAGCCAACATAACGATCCCTTCTTGGCAGATGCAGTATGGAGTCATCTGAGCAATTGTACTTGGTCCAGGTTCTGTTTAAGGATTTCAAATGTCAGTTCAAAGACAGAGACAGCTACACTAGACCCATAACTGTGAGATGTTCATGAGTTTCAATATTAGCAGGCTGATTTAATCCTGCATCTAAACTTCAAAAAATGGAGAACTCACCATATCAAATTGGACTTTAAACAGTTTGTGTGTTCTTAGTGAAAATGCAGTCATTTCTCTCTCTTTCAATGCTGCACAATGCTTACAATTTCTGGTGACATTTAATGTAGTGTTAAATGTGTATGGTAAACTGAATGTAAATAATCTCCTCACACTGTAATTGCTATGACAAACCTTTGTTCACAGAAGAAATAGCAGAAAATAATATTAAATTTGAAGGGAAAATCAAAGCAGTAAGCAAACTTTATTAAGTATTTAAATGTGTCTCCATATACTTGTAGAAATGAGAGCCTATTAACACAGAGAAGATAATGAAGATATCTATTCCTCTTTTGTTGTACAGTTCACAGAGGAATCATCCTTTCATTTATGTCTGTAGAGATATAAAGTGAATTATAAAGCTTAAGCTTTGAGGTTCCAGGATAGCCTGTTTGACAGCTAAAATCTCTTCTGTCTTACTTTATACATTACAGATCCCCATCAAATTTGCTCTAACAACCCTATTTCTAATAGCCAGTGAAGTTGCTCCTATCATCTCCAATAAGATTTGTGTTAGGTTTAAAGTGATTTTGGTTTTGCTTCTTTCTTCATGACTGAGTCCTGACCAGTGCTTCGAGGGATATTTATTGGAATTGCAGAAAGATAATTTAAAAAAAAAATAAAAAAAAAGAAAAGTACAATCCTAATCATCTACAAAAGACATGCTGTAGTCTGGTTTCAGGCCCAAAGTTCTGGTTTTCTAAAGTTCTGGTTTTCTGATGTTTTGGTTTTCTGAAATTCTTTCACAGGGAAAGAACATAAACACCAGGATTGTTTTTGTAACAATATCTATGTTGTACATTCCTTCTGGGAGGAGGGATCTCTCTTGATGTCCTCTGGTTTGACCAATATGGGTGAAGAGGATTTCTCTCACAGTGGTCTGTGGAAAATTGTATATAAGGGAGAACAACCCCTAATAAACTTTACTTTTACACAGCCTTTGAGAAAAATCACAAAAGGAGTCCGTGTCGTGTGTTATCCCACAGCAACAACATGCAAAATACAATAGAAAAATCTTTAAAACAGAAAGAAAAATTTTATTTTTTGCAGAAATTAACAAAATAGAAAAGACAAGATAGAAATTAAATATTTAAAAGAGAGCACCTAGCATTCCATCCACTGATGCATGTCTACTACAGAGGAAGACATTTCCTACTACAGAGGAAAAAATTGAGGAAAGAAATACATGAAAAATTCTCAGGGCAAGGAATCACTTCCTACAGGAATAGGACTTCAGGCTTTCAGATGTACTGTAAATACAGTAAGGACACAAACCAAACCAACCAATCAAACAACCAAAATCACAAAAAAAACCCCAAAACAAAAACAAAACAAAAACCACGACCACAAAGAACAAAAGAAACCCACAACAAGAAAAAAAAAAAAAAAAAGAAAACCACAAAAAGGTAGAAAAGGAAAAAAAAAAGCAGCCAGTATGAAAGAAGTGAAAAAGATGGTGAACCTGAGCAAGATAGAATAAATTACCTAAGCTTTTAATGTATGGATATAAAAAAATGTGTGCCTTTATTGTACAGCCTCTTTACATGCCTGTCAGTAATTGTCTGCCATATATTCAGACTCTAGAATGATGAATTTTGTAGTCTTTGTCTGGGGTTCTCCTGCTTGCTTTTTTTTGGGCCGCCTTGCCTGCAAGGTCTGTCTCTTACTTCCCTAGCTCTTCTCTAGCTGAGGTCTTCTCATAGTCACAACACAAACAGCAATTTTGCAAAGTGAAAGGGAATGAGTCAATACTTCAAGTGCAACCCAAAGTGTTGATAAATAAATAATGACTGAAGATGTGATTTAGGGACTCGCTATACAGTGTTACTTTGAGAAATGTCTGAAAGAAATTGACAGCTTCAAACAGAAGATCCTGAACAAGCTCCTCTTCAAAAACAAGGTTGGTCACAGTCATATAATCACATGAGTCATATTGCTGCCTCAATCTATGATTGAGGATAATAGCTAAGCCACACCTTTTAAGGAGAGTTAATATGTTTATTATACTAGAAAATATACCTGGAAAAAGCAGAACTTCTTGTCAGTTGAAAGCCCTCCTACTGTTGTAAATATAAGACACAAGTATGGATATATACTGAGATGGGGCTTTTGTGCATGAGAATTTTCTGTTTTCTGCTAGTGGAAAACTTGCTCTAGCAAACAATATCACCTCTCTTTATAAACCTGCCTGATAAAACCACTGACTTCGTAACTGAATAAAATGACCTGTTTATTTATCCTCTGTTTCCTGATGGCCAAATATGTCTCTCAAAACTTTGCTCTCAAAAAATTCTTTTCATGTATAATCTAAGATTACATATAGTTGTAAAATGGCCACAAGAACAAGGTCTTTATATATTTATAATCCTTATTTTGATAAATGGCTCAAAGAAAATGCTAGGTAGAATTAAATCCTCCACAATTTAGAGAAAGGAGGGTACATTCAGAAGACTATTCCTTCACCTATCATTATCAGTGACTCATAGTGCCATCAAAAGCAGAGCCATATGGAAATTATACAGTGTGTACTGAAATAAACACATTAGAAATAGAGTTCAACATTGAAGCAACTAGGCAACAAAAAACTGTGAAGAAAAATAACCCCTGTCTCTGAGAGCAAAGAAAAATAAGTGTACAGCATTGTTATATAGAGAGAAGTTGCAAGGCTAAGAATTTTGTTGTGACAGCACAAACAACAGCTCTCTGCTTCTTAAACCTTTATATGATGTTTCAAAGTGTTGTACACCTAGTTATTAGAGCTTCAGAAAAAATAATTAAGCACTTCATGGCTCTTCTACACCCATAAATGACACAGAAATAGTCACTGATAGAAAGTGTATTATTTACTCGTGTTGGTAACTGAGTTTCAATGTGTGTTAGACATGAAAATCTATGCATGCTGAAAAGAGAGTGTCCTCCACAGAGCCACATTCAGCGAGTGCAGTCAACTGGCCCAAGATTATCAAAGATAAGAATGACATCCCTGGAAATCCAACTAGTTGTCTTAGCCTTACATGTTTTTCTACCATATATATGGGAAATTTTTCTCTACCAAAAAGAAAGAAAGATCTAGGGAAAAAAAAAAAAAACAAACAAAAAAAACCCCAACAAAGTAAACACCACAATAACCACAAACCAAACCAACCAACCAACCAAACAAAATCCCCACAAAGAAACCCAACCCACTACCAAATCCACCCAGAACGAAACTTGATTTTTACCTAAACTTTGTTTTCATCTGTAGATCAATTTTCTGCCTTACATTTATTCACACATTAAAGAAATATAACTTTGGTGCAATGCCAAGGCACTGTCTTCCAATTAAAAGAAAGTAGAGTCGAAAGCTGAATTGTATCAGGAAAACAATGGAAGAATAAAGGCAAGGAAAAAAAAATTCCACAGGTTTTCCCAGTTTGCTCTCTGCAAAGATAGGTGGAAGGAGAATGTTTGCTTCTTCAAGGATGCCTTGTCAAAAGAGCCATGAAGCAGAATACGCGGAGAAAAAAACGACCAAGAAATAATAAGAAAGGTCATGATAAGAAAAAACTTGATCAGAACATTAATTGGTAAGATGTGCAGTGTGAAAATGTTTATGTTTTCAACTGGGAGGATAAGAACAGGAAAGGAGACAACCTTTTCCTCCTCAACCCAACCAATTAGCATGAAAATAAGTAGCCAGAAACAACCCGATCCAAGAAGGACTACCAGAAGGGCAGAGGAGCCCTAACGGTGCTCAGAAGATCCACAAATGTGCCCATGTTTATAAACCTATCAAAAGGTGCTTGTTCAATCTTCTGACATGCTTGAAAAAATTGTACTCTAATGCCAATCAAATAGTTTCCAACTTTACAAAAGGTTTTCCACATTTAACACTGTCAAAAATTAAATGCTTCACACTTCAGAATATTTTCTGGATTATGTATTAATTTTTTTCAACATTGGGAAAGAGATGCAGGGTTTGTAGACAATAGAGAAAAGAAAATTAATCTTTCTCTACGTCAGCGCTGACTTCTATTTTTCACCAGTCTATTTTCAGATGTACTGTTAGTTATTTCTAAAACTGTGATGTGGCTTACAGATTTAAATTTAGGTTTTTAAAAATTATTGATTTTTTTTCCTGGGATATATGAATTATAAGATATTTAAAATCCCTCAAGGAGAAGGTTTCTGTTTCTCTTCATTTTCATTTCCTCTGGTATCTTGTAATTATTATTGTTTAGATGAGATCTAGATATATTTAAGAAAGACATTAGCTTTCAGGAAGTTTAATACATTCCTAAAATAATCTCCTTAAAACAGGATTTGCTTGATTTTTTTATTTCTTACATTTTTCACTGAAGGAAAATGGTGTTCTTGTGAAAATTGTGAGGCATTGCATGATTGTATATAAATGATCTGTCAGAATATAAAATCAACCAACGTGGAATGTTTTGAGTATGCTTTTAACTGCTACATAATGACTGCTTTCTAAGTTTGCCAAAGAGAAATTTAATATCTGCAGCTGCCTGCTCAGTGTAAAATATTAAATGAAATGTCTTTATGCAATAAAATGGATTAGTTTGCCTGTAACCACCTTACTGCTGGAATTACGAAGAAATCATGATTAGAAATTGTGTTGCTAAACTTTGCAATCACTGATTTCAAAAAGCACCACTACCTTTTCAAAGAAGGAATCCACCCCACTGCTAAAATACCACCACTACTCACTTAACTGCATGCCGTCTAAAACCAGATCTAATCAGATTGCTTGGAGGAAAGCAGGTCAAAGGTGAATCTATTTAATTTCTATGTAACAAGTTGTTTGCTTCACTGAATATGTAATACAATGCATTATCTGTACAGAATATGATATATTAAATATAATAAAATACCTTAAAAAGGTTAAGGTTAGAGAGTTACGTATTCAGAAGTCAGGAAACACTTCAATGTCAGTTATAGTAATGTCATAATTATGGCATCTGAAGTGTTATCTCTGTTGCATATATTAATATAGATATGTAAGAGTATAAAGTAAACATTATTTTGTGAAATAGCATTTAATATGATGTGTATCATTTAACACACTAGAATTTGAGTCACTAGAAAAATATTTTAGTATACCATGAGGGATTATTATAACCCTGTTTTAACTATTGTTAACAATTGTTAGATTTATTATCTTTCTGAGACAGTCAGTTTGGATCATACTGTAACCAGTTTATTTGTCTGTTGTTTCCCATGACATAAGAGTATAGGAAGGAAAATCAGAATGAACAGTGAGATGATAGACACAATTTTTTTATACTTGTCAGACAGAATGCTTATGGGGAAAATTAGGGGTTTAATTCTGGGAAAAGAATATAAAAATAAATAATTGGGAATCTAAAACATATTTCATCCACCATAATTTTATTTTTCTCCATCCTCTTTACGAATCATGAGTTCTTTATAGAAATATAATTTTACTTGCCTTCTCAAAGGTTTATTGACACTGTTTCCCTTGTGCTGGCTCTGGTTTTCTCATTGACCTGCTGGGAGCTATATCAGGTAAACAATACAGCTGAAAAATTAACCCTGCTGCCCACTTCCCAAAAGGTTCAGTTTTTAGCAGCAGCAGCATATATTTTACACTGAACTGTGTCTGAGGAACCCAGAGGCTCATAACTGAATGCTTGCAATCACAGTTTAGCTAACACATTTGGAGTGAACATGTTCCTCTTTTTGCACTACACCATTAAACTCAAATTAAGAAAATCATCCTCACTTTATCAAGTAAATGTAGTATGTGGGAGAAACAACACTGGATTATAAAAAGAAAAACTATTAGATATTACAGCTGACTGCCTAAATAGATTGCATAAAATAATGTCCTGATCTTCAATTAGCACCAACACACTAACACCCTGCAACTTAGTCCCTGTTTGTAGCTTTAGCTCTTGGTTGACCTGGGAAAATATATTATGTCACTGTTTTCATCTTCCTCCTCTGTATTATAAAAAAATAAAGGATAAGAAAAATCCTATTTTATAGTAGAAGGGGCTCTATATGCAATGCGTAGAAAGAGAGGAATAATGAAAAGTCAACCAAGCAGTTATAATAATTTTTGGCATCAGCTACCTTTAGTTCACAGAGAGGGATGGCACAAATAAGGCATTTCCACAGTTGCTGCTCGATACAGCAGGGGTAAGTGTGCAACAGCCCGATGAACACAGAAGCAGAGATCAGTTTCTTTAAAGTGCCAGCCATCAGAATCCCACTCAATCAAGAAGGAGGTAGAATACAGCTGCGAAATGCCTCCCTAGATTTTCTTCCCCCTTAAATAAGAAGCACAGCTGTGACCTGTGATGAGGGTGTTTGGTTCCCAGTCCTTGATCATTCCATCATAACTCTGTTCTGTATTCCTTAGGTACAGAAGTTTTACTGGAAACATCTTTTAGCTCAGTTTATGTTAAAGATTTGTCCTGGTTTGACCAGCCCAGGGAAGTGAGCTGGCTGGGTTTGAGATTGGCATTTTATTGTTCCAATGGGAAAGCATTTTCTAGTTGTTATTCCCTTTGGCAGCAGCCCGGGCAGGTCTGTCTCCTCCTGGCTGTCAGAGCACACACCTCTGCCCTCTCTGCCCTGGGCTGAGTGGGGGGCAGGGGGAGGCCACGGGGGCCAGGCAGGGCTCGGCTGATTTGGGAACATCTGCCAGCATGGAATTTGCTCTGCTGCTGGACAGAGCTGAACCTGCCTCTGCTGCGCCTGGGGAGAGAGGGGGGGGAGCACGATGAGGCAGGCTGGAACACCTGATGAGAGTGAGGGGTGGAAAAGGAATTTTGGGAATCTGTCCAACTTTCCCTTGGCTGCCTTTTGGGCCTGGACCCTCTGAGAGCCCCCCCCCGGCACGGCTTTGAAACATGACACCATGGACTGC
>VXBS01009139.1:214882-226070 GCA_013400255.1 Sitta europaea
AAAAAAAAAAAGAATACATTGTAACACTATTTGCATTATTTTATATATTTAGGTAAATAAATATTTAGAAGTTTATGTATAGACATAGTGTTAGACAAGTAATAAACTTCAGTAAAAAACAAATGTATGGCAGATGTCTTTTTTTATATTTTATAAATGTCTTTATAACTGAATAAAGAGATTAATTAAGAAAATAAACCACTGAATCTGTATTATTGTTATGAAATTGGTAGAAGCAGAATTTTCAGAGCAGTGATGAATTGTAATATAATAACTTGAAAAAACCTTAGAGTATTATTTTAAGAGTGCAAATTTGGAAAATTACAGCTTGATTAACACAAATTTTTTGTGTATTTTTTTGGTTTATCATTTTAAAATAATAGTCACCTTATTAATTTGTCAGATCTCAGTGTTAATCAAGCTGCCAGAATGATGAAGATGTGCAGCAAATATTTTTTTATAAGATTCTTTAGAGATCCTTTGTGAGGAGACCATATCAGAAGCTAACATTTAACGTGTTGGACCATGAAAGAGAAAAAAAAAAAGGCTGATGGAATGAGCTGAAGCACAGAGAAGGTACAGTAAGAACTGAAATCTGTTCAGTATACCATAAGAAGTACCACATAAGAAAGTCAACATCTGCTTTACTAAACAAAAGCACATTGGAAATAGACAGTATACTGTTCATCTGGGCATTGAATAATCTCTAAGAAACAAAACCCTTAGGGTTACGTACCGCTAAATAGCTGAGATACACCTGCTGCTACCTTCCTGGCTTTGTCTTATTTTGCTTGACCTTGCTGTATTGGACCATGCACAACTCAAACCTACTATACTGCAATTAGCTTATTTTTCATTTCTTTTCTATAAGCATGGCACGGCTTCTGGTCTTTCCACAACAACAGGGAGAGGAACTGTAAACCCTGAATATGTCCCTCTGTTCTTCCTAACCCCAGCTGCAATATTTCTTCTTTTCCCTGGGAAAATGTTGGAACAAAACAGAGCACTGGGAAATCAGTGTGAAATCAATAGATTTTAGGAGAGAAATTAATCTGTAATAGCATAGTGTTTCTCATACCAAAATAATTCCCTTTGGGGAGATTTTCATGTTTCTGTGTAATAGTCCACAGCAAGAGAGTAACAACCCTCAGGGGAAGATCCAAGCTCCTACTCTTGATAAAAGATCAAATTATCTCTGCAGAAAAAGAGAAAAGAAAAAACAGAGAAAGACATCTTCCCATTCTCACACTATCCTGAATCTTTCTAATTCTTTGTCTTACGGCTTTGTAGCATTTTGAAACTAGATGGTATTAGGACATCAAAGATTGACCAATATTTGAAGGAATCAATAGATCTCCACTGCAGTATCTCACATACACCAAATTAAGAATTTCTGTAGTTGGGAAAAATAAGTGGTGATTGACAAGGACTGATAGAAGAGTTAAATACAGAGACTTTTTTCAGTATTTAGCTACATGGTTCAAATTACAACAGATGATGTAATTGATTATATGACTGTCACAGAAAATAATAACATAATATTTCTATTGTGAATAAAATGGAATATGACATACAGATTTAATTTTATTTCCTAGATTTGTGTATTGTTAAATCAAAGAAGAATATCTAAGGTAATATGATTGAACAATCAATACTGCTTAGATACGAAGTATAGATAATATATGTGTAAAGAAAACAATAGTTATGTAGGAATTTATGAATGTGAGGTAACACCTCACGTTCAACAAAAAATATATTAGCAAGTTTTCTTTGCCCTAGTCTCTTCTTCCAACAGAATTAAGTTAGAAACCTTAATTTCAGACTCTGCTGCTAAATGATGTGGCAATATTATACCTACTGATTGTTATAAAAGTAGGAATGATTCCTGGAATTCTGCCAGTTCTAAAATTAATTAGCTTTTAAACAAAATAGTAAGAAAGACTGTAATAACTGACGATGATAGCTCACAACTGGAACTGCAAGACTGAACATTGCATCTCTAGATAAAATTGGAAAGAGAAAAAATCTTATGGATTAAGAAATTCTATTTAATTTGGAAAGTGAATCATACTTTTTCTGTAATGCACAAATGTATGCCTCTGTATGCACAAATGTATGCAACTTTAATGTTGAGGTTGTAGGGTTTTTTTAAACTAAAAATTGTGATTGAAAAATTGTTTCCATGAAGATTTAATATTACATGACTGTACTTCTAAGGAGGACATATATATTAGATAATTTAAAAAAACCCAAACAAGTAAAACAGAAAATGTGCATATGAACTTAAAACAAAAAGTGTTTGATGTCTGCATGTGTTCTCTTGGAATAAAGCAATGCTATAACCTGTTGAGGCGATAACAGCTGAATTAACTACTGCTTAACTATTTGCGTACTACAGGCATATTTTAGTACAAAGATCAGGTATTTCAAACAAATCTTGCCTTGTGTATTTCATAGACCACTATGCAACAATATCTGTGGAAACAACAAATGATCAGTAAGAAACTGATCAAATAAGAAAATTATGGGAAGTAAACCAGGAAAATATAAAAGGGAAAAAAAAAAAATCTGGTAATTAAAACTACCACTACATTTCTTTTGTATCCTAAATTTTTCCCTGAATTGATACAGTACCCCTAATTTATTGGAGTAATTTTCAAGGCTAAGAAGATTCTTTTAGTGATATGTTGTGTATAATATTTTGAAAACCTGGAATAAGGTTGTTCTATTGGGTTTGGTTGTGGGGGTTTTTTGTTATTTTTCTTTTTTTTTCTTTTTTCTTTTTTCTCTTTTCTTTTCTTTTCTTTTCTTTTCTTTTCTTTTCTTTTCTTTTCTTTTCTTTTCTTTTCTTTTCTTTTCTTTTCTTTTCTTCTTTTCTTTTCTTTTCTTTTTAAATACATTCTGGAGTTTCATTACAGCAGTTTCATAAAGGTGTCACTATGAGCCCAAATTATCAGCAATAAACTCCTCCTCTTTGAAGAAGTCCCTGTGGAAATTTAACAGCAGCAATTCAGTAATAACCCATATAAACTGTCAGAGTAAACCTGTCTTTGAAGTATGCTTTCTCCTTTAATTTAGTCAATATTTTCAAAGTCATAAAGATTTCTTTCCATTTTATGTATTGGAATACATATTTGCACCATATAATGCACTTAGCTGCTATATTAGGATTTTTCTCTACCTTTCATATAGGCCTTTGATTCTGAAAATTTAGCAGTGTCCTCTGTAAAAAAATAATGGAATGAACCATGAAGTTGGCAGCTGAATTATTTTCAGGAAAAGGAGAAAGAAACTTTTGGCTTTGCCAACATAAGGAATATCTAAATTAAGAGGGCCAGAGCCCCAAAAGACAAACAATAGGGAACAGGTCATGTCTGTATGTTTGAAATCTGTGCTGTAGTGTGTCTTCATCAAACAAGACTTTTTTAAGCATTTTAACAATTAAACAGTAACCACAAGATAATTCAGTAATCAATTCTGTTACAAAATTAGTTTGCCAAATGTAAGTGTCTAAAGCATCAAGCACCCAGTATAGTGCTAATAGGTAGCTGCTGTATCATTATCTCACAGTAATTTTTGATATGAAATAAGTCTTGCTGTTATGTTATTAAAATATGTGTCCTTTTGGTCAGGAATTGTGAAATATTACATTGGACATTCATCCAATATCCTGTTTTGGTGGGGTGTTTTTTTGGGGGGGAGGTTGTTTTGGCTTTTGTTTTGGGTTTTTTGTTGGTTTCTTGGTGTGTTTGTTTGGTGTTTTGTTTCTTTGTTTTTAAAACTACACAATAATATTTGGAACAAAACTGTCATATCGGTTCTGTGCACTCTAAGCATGTATGTAATACGTACTAATGATGTTCTTAAAGAACTTACTAGTGTTACCTATTGCTGATTTTCAATGGGATTTATTAAACTATTTTATTTTTAATATATTTGCAAACAACCACAACAATGCTGCACTTTCAGTTGCAAAGTATTTAATATATAAGCACTATAAAGATTATTATTTTGGCAAGACTTTTTCTAATTCTTTTACATTCTTGCATCTATAACCTTTTTATCATGGGTTACTTGGGATGCTTCCACTAGAAATAGTGGGTTTTTAAAAATTCTTCCATGTAAAACCTTTTTTATGCTATTCATTCCTGAATTCCCACAAAATTGCACACATGACTAGACTTGCTATTCAGTCTTTCTCTTAAATATGTAGAACATAAGGACTTATAGAAAAGACACATAAAACTAAAATCCTATTGGTTTTGATAATTTTTGGACACTTAGAAAAATGATGGAGAAAGATCCCAATGCAGATACATATACATGTTAATTCCTACTTTTAGAGGTGAATCAGCATCTAATTCAGAGTATAATTCAAGTACATTTTGCATTTACAAAACAAGAGATGAATGTAATCCACATGAAATTAACTCAGATTTCTAGAACAGAGAAACAAGTTCAACAGTAGACAAATATTTGACACTCATGAGATTCATTTTCATACAGGTTAGTATTTGTCTGCTTTTTGAATGGCATTCCTGAAAAGCAGTGGAGCAAATCTGCATAATATAAGAAATCACTGAAGCCCTTTTGAATAGGATTTTCCTCTTTCCTCTGCTGAAGAAATATTTCCTTCCGTAGAATGGATTAAAGCTGGGCAAATAAATCCTTATACACACTTTTCATAAAGAAGGCAGCACATTGTTCCTGCAAAATGTATGGGTAGCTACAGAATTTGACTTAAATCTTGCAGTTGTCAATGACTATCTACCCTCGAGCTCCATGACTTTTTTTGACTAAAATTTATGGACTTCTTAAATTTCCACATAGGTCTAAAATTACCATCTTTGTAATGCTTTTTGTATGTCCTCTTCTCCACATGCATGTGTGCATGTGTTAGTGGATGGGATATTACCAGATGAAGTTCATCTATCCAGTTGTTTACATGTACATTTAGCTCTTCCTACCACAAACATCTCAGATTATGATGAATAAAGCAGAATAGAAATACTTGTTCCAATTATGGCAGGACTTTAGTCTGTCTAGCTCAAGTAAAGTCTTTAAAAAAACCTCAAAACAAACAACAAAAACCTCCAAGCATTCTGATCTCTTTTTTTTTTTTTAACCAGTTATCAAGTTATCAACAATATTCTACACTCCTTTTGGAAGCATGTTTTACTTATAACAAAAACAATTAAACAAAAGCAATGAGTCATGACTGATACTTTTTTTAAACTTACTTCTGGCTAGCAACACAGTCAGTACATGGTGAATCCATCAAGGAGAAATCCATATTTTCTCTAACTTCAGACACCTAAGTTTTGTATCCAAACTAAGGCCAATGGTTTTCTTCACGTGAAAGAATAGGAGTGGAAGTAAAGAGAAGACGGAGTCCAACTCTTTTTTGGAGTTGCTACAAGAAAGGACAAAATTTCTTCGTAGGTTGTCTTCCCCGCCTTCAGAGGGATTCTCTATAACTAATTAAATCTAGATGCCTAATTTATGAGGAATATGAGTGACACAGCTGCTCCATTTCCAGGTTACATATGTTATGCCTTCATGCTATATCCAAAATCAACATCTTTATTGTCTTATTTACAGTGTCATAGTACTGAAAAATAGTATCATTAAAGGAAAATGATAAAAGTTCAGAGCTGAAATTCTTTATGGTAGGCTTAAATACACAAATTGTAATTAAGAGAAGGATCGCTATCACTATACCTGTAATATGAAAACTTGAATTGCAAATTTGGTGTTTTCCATCTAATCTAGAAGCTGGCCTCTCAAAACTCCTCAGCAGCAGTCACATCAAAAATTTCCTTTAGAAATTTCAGCTTATTTTTCTCACTGTCTGAAAACTCACACAAGCTTCAGTTGTGTCTCCATTTTCACTCTGAAACTTTTAAGACTGGCCCTATGGCAATCATTAGTGTATGCACAATAGGAGTAGTTTTAATTTCTCTAGAGTTTGTAATGAGAATACAAGATTTATCATTGCTTGAATTTTTCACAGGTAAATAAAAGAGATGCAATTTCACTTTTTCATTGACATAATCCTTGGAATAACATAGCTGAGATGTATTACAATCCTAGCTTTAACATAATAAACTTTATAATGCTTATATATTAAATACTTTTTTACTGAGAAATACAGAATTTTTGTGGTTGTTTGCAAACAGTTTAAAAATAAGACAGTTTAATAAATCCCATTGAAAACCCGCAATAATTCTTAGGGTAGTCTTATGAATGCTGGAATATTTAGATGTTATATTAGCTCAGAGCTACTATTTGCTCCAACATATGTATGAACAGTCTAAAGATATTATGTATTTTTTTTTCTTTTCCTGCAGGATATTCTTTTCAATAGGATTTAGAAAATAAGCTTACTTGTGGACCTTTTAAGGCATCTTCTGACCAACTATCAGCTCTTCCTGTTTCCTCAAGCCAAAGTTGTTAAAATTAGTGTGAAATTATTGCTGCATGGAATCTTACCTACACAGCAAACACTCTGGTGAATCAGAACCAAATTATTATAGTATTAAATACATATTAATAAAAAAAAATGCTCCTGGAAATAAGGGGACTTCAATGATTTCAGAGAATCTTAAGATAATTTGTTTTCTTCCTACTAGTCACAGGGTCTTTTTAAACATTCAATAACTTTCTCATTTTTCAGGCCTTGAACACAATGGAGAAAAATAAGTTCTTTATGGTTCTGTATAAGTGTACCTATAAAAATAGTTTGGTACAGTTTCAGTAAAATAAAGGGACTTGATTCTTTTCTTTTTTTTTTTTTTTTTTTTTTTCCACAGACCTCTATCCCCAAAAAGAAAAAGCATGAAAAATACTAAGGTAAACAGTTAAATTTAAGAGAAACCCCAAAGAAACAGAAGAGGAAAAAAAATAGAGAAGGGAGGACAGGGGGATGGAAAGAAATGTTATTTGTAATTTGAGAGCAAATATTTTCTCATATTGTAGTGTGATAAATTCTTTCAAGTTTCAGTGCTATGCAACTGTAATGTAATGCTTATGTAATTTTGGAATATAAACATGCAGACAGAGATAACAACCGGTTATTCTGTATAGAATGACTTGTCTATGACTCTAAAGTTAAAACTGGACCATATAAGATGGTATCAGGGGCCTTAAAAGTCCAGGCACATGATGATATCAGAGGCTTCAGGGCTTTAGCTGTCAATTACAGTTATCAGGCAGATGCAAAGTGAGGAGCTGGAGTCAGTTTTGGTAATAACAGGATGAACAAGGTAGGGATCAAAAAAATATGAAGGCACAAATCCTGCTACCACTGCATAAGCTTGTTTTAATATTGCTCATTTAGGGAATCTATTACAGATATTATATTATGGATATATAATGTACATTTGCCTCAATTAATGTGTGTCTGTTCCTGTGCGCATGTGTGCATGTGTGTGTGTAAAAAGCATATTGTGTGTGTCAACTAATAAGTCTTTACTAACATTATGAATTAGGATAGGATTTCTCTTCTCCCTTCCCCAGCCTTGATTTGAAGTTGTATAATTTACTTTTGAACTTAGATGACACAAATTGTAAAGAAAACTACGTGTAGTAGTATCATATCATCCAAATTATCCAAATAATTTTATTTTCCTAAGACATTTTCTCCATTTATTATACAAATGAGTACTGCTAATGTGATAATATCGGTAAGTTTAATCTTACTTTTTTTTCCTTGGTGTGTGTGTCTAACTCAAAGTTTAGTGGTATTCACGTGAGGATGAACATTTACCAATGCTGCTTATTTCTTTGACCTACTGTCAGCAGATGGAAGAGGCTATGTACACACGATCAACAGAAATTGCAAGAACAGAAGAGAAGCCAATGGTGTTGGAATGGCACTCACGGGGTCACTAAACACAAGCCTGGAATTACAAGAGCGATGTTTTCAGAACAGCAGCTTGTGCTTGCAATTTTTTTTTTCTTCCTGGCAACAGTGTTAAAATATTAGCTTTGAAAAAAATCCAAGAAGGTTTTGGAACAGTAAAAAACACAGAGAAATTCTCTTTCCTACTAAATTCAAACTTAAAAAGACTAAAGAGATAACTTACCTGCTTTACTTAATCCTTTTCCCATTTTTTTTTTCTCCAAGCTACGGCTCTAAGGATAGGAAAAAAATAAAGGAAAATGAAAATATGAAAATAACAGAAATAATTACTGAATAAATATACAAAGGAGAGAGAGAAATACTAGTTTTAATCAGTAGGACAGATACCCTTTTCTCAGAGAAGAAATAATCGGCTAAAGAGGTAAATACATGCTTTCTAATTTTTTTCCTTGTTCAATTATATGTTTAAAAATAAATGCCTATGAGCACACATATATTGAGAGGCAAGGGAACAGAAAACCAGACAAAAAATTAACACATTTAAATGCATCTCAGATTATGTTCCCTATATATTTATAATTTATATGCTGGAAGGTGACATGCCGTCTCTCCTTTTGTACAACACATAATGCAATAATAGTTGTTTTCTTCCTAAATTATACTTTTGCAATTTAGATGACCCCATTCATATTTTCCCAATGGAGATAATGTCACTTGAAATGTGCCTTGTTCACAGTCAGGATCTAACTATATACATAGCAGAAATATGTTGTGTAACAGCTGTTATGCCCAAATAAACTGCAGGAATAGAGATGTAAATTTCAAAGTTTACTAGACAGCGTAGGGAGAAACACGAGGGATGAGTTTACTTCTGGGTCTGAAGATATACAGCTGTTTCTATCCAATAATCAATTATGGTATTAAAAGCACTCCCTCTGTCCTTGGTAGAGATGTTAAATCCCTATGTTTTCAAGCAGCAGTGCTGTAAGAGATTGAGGGTATGATGGCGCCTTTAGGTGTACCTAAATACCTGTCTGTATTTCTGGATTGTCTGTGGACCAGATTTCCAAATTTATTTGATTCTGGTTCTGGTATGTTATTTCTTTGCTGACAAAGGGAGAGAACTTAATAAATTAGGAGTAAACTTTTTCAGTATTTCTGACAGTTTTATAACAACAATATAGTCTAATGACATTTTCAAGATTTTCTACATGTGCACCAAGGTATTTTCAAATAATCTGTTAATAATATGAGTACTAAGAGGAATCCTTGCACTTTTTAAAGCCTCCACATCCTTGGCAGTCATAAAAAAATAAATGTTCTCTATTGAGAGAGGTTGCAGTGTGATATAAATGTAGGCAGAAAAATAGTAGCAGGTTACTTCATTACCTCTGCTGCTACTTATGTCCAAAATATTTAATTATGTGTCAATTGAAAAGAAGTACATCCTAAATCTTGGAACACCCGTCCCTCCCCTTCTTCCGTTAACATTTATATCCGAGCTGGCATCACATGGAATGGAAAATCTCTTTGGTTAATTTGTGTCAGCTGGCCTGGTTGTGTCCCTCCCAAGATCCTGCCACTCCCGGCCCCCCTGTTGGGAAGGAATGCAGTGGAGAGAGCGCGGATGCTGTGTCAGCCCTGCTCAGCAGCAGCCCAAGCACTGGGGTGTTACCAGTGCAGAGCACAGCACTGGGAGGGCTGCTAGGGCAAAATGAGCTCCATCCCAGCCAAACCCAGCACACGTGGTTCCTTTCTTCATGTGTAGATATTTATTTGATCAAAGATTCTCCAAAGTTGATATATAGTGATTCTTTCATATAGATGCAGTATTTAAAAAGAATTATCACAGAGAAATGTCTTTAGGCTGTTTAGTAGTAGCTGCCAAAGGTGGTCAAGAGTTCTGCTGATAGTGTTCAATTATACTTCTTAGTTGTCATTACAGGGTATGTGCACAGCTTCTTTTATATTTTTATCACCAATTATAAATTACTCGAAGAATTATCCATCCAGAAAAAACTAATTTTTTTTGTCCAGATGTTTTAAAGGCAGCATCTATTTGAGAGATATAAATATCCCTCTCTCCCTCTCTGTCTCTCTCTCCCTCTTTATATATACATATACACACAAATATATACACACATATATGTGCAAACCAAAAAGCTATTTTATGTTCCTCCATTTTTTCCATATTTGTTTAACTCAGTATTTCTAGACCCTGACCTAGCTAGAGGCAGCACATAAAAATATAATAAAAGCCCAACATTAATCTGTAGTAAAGAGTTTACATCTCAGTCACCATCCCAAACCACTTCTATGATGTTAGAGGAACCTGTGGTCTTTGATATGTTATCCTTTGCTGAGGTTTTCCCCTTGAGAAAAGCATCATAAAAGATGTAATAGCAAACAGAATAAGAGGCAGAGAGACATAAAAAAAATTAGAGTCTTACTTTTGGGAATCTAGTTCTTGTTCTAGTGGAGATAACAGTGTGCATTGACACTTCTGATGAAAATATGAAGGAAGAAATGTTCAGGTTTGATTTATTGATGATGAAGTTCAAAACGGTATTTGAAATTTTTCAGTGATAAAGTTTTGCAAAACTTTGTATAAAAAGTATTTCTAGCAAAGCCTATAAAGCATTAGGTACCATATGATGCTGCATTCAGAATAATGTAGAGAGTTCCGTATTTTCAGGTCTTTCTTTAGCACTATTTATGTTATGTCCTAGATGTAATACTTCTAACTCTGTACTTCCACTAGACTTGATTTCATAGTTGTGTTCTTTTTCTTTCTAGCATCAGAGTATCTTCTCTGGTCAAGGTAGTATAAATGATGTCTCCTTTGGTCTCTTCAAAGTATTTTTGTGGCTATCTACACAAACATCTATCCACGCTTTCCCTTTCATCCTACAAACCCTCTTAATGACTCCCTGTTTCCCCTTTTCTAGAACTTGTAACAGTATTATTTTATATCTTATTGTAGCTCAGTCCTGTTGTTCACTACAGGTTATCAAGTGCTAGCTATAATCAACCAGACCAGACACTGATTCACAAGGCTCTTTTAAATCAATTCCATTATTCATAGCCCACTGTAAAGACTGTGGGCTTAAGGAGTTGCTCCATGATTTTTTTCTGAAGAATTTTTCCATCTAACACTACTCCAAGGAATTTTGAATTAACCAGATTAAGGTAGGATTATGAGTTTTTTGTTGTCATTCATGGAAAAAGGGAGAGGAGGATAAAAATACTTGTGAATTTCTAATTGCCAAAGCCTGGATCAAAGGCCTGAAAGACCCTATGGGGGAGGGGGGGGGGGGGGGAGAA
>VXBS01009139.1:226077-248383 GCA_013400255.1 Sitta europaea
TGGGGGGGGGGGGGGGGGGAACAATAGATCTTTGTTTTATGGCACTGGATTACTTGTATCTGTTTGCTATAATCTAATGAGATTGTTAAAATTGCAATTACTGCAATTACTAATCAAAGTTTTGTCTATGTGACATGCTCCATACCTTCCCACTACCGGATTTATAAAATTTTCAGTTTTATGTGTGTTCTATCAGTACATTTTCACATTGTTGACCCCTAAATTTTAATCCCCTTCATGTTTCTGGCAAACATAGCTTTTGTCCTCCTTTGATATGGATTATGATTTGACATTGCTTAGACACATAGGTCTAGTGAATTAACTGAGTGTAAAGCATTGTAGAATTAGATGTAGCAGTTAAATCATGGGGACCTGGTGTTCTCTTACTTGATGTTTTAATATTACAATATGAGACACTAAACATGAAGTAGCTATCTGATTTGGAAAAAAATAATAGTAGAAGATGATTAAAGCTGATATTTTTCAAAGCTAAAATTCAACAGGATTTCCAGAAATGGCCCATTACAAGTCCCTGTCTTACTTACATTAACTTGGATGATTTTAAAAATGCATATTGCAGCTAAAATTTAAATAGTTAATAAATATAATTAAATTAATTGTATTAGATATTTAAAATATTCAGAACAATTTTATGTAAGAATTTTCATATGATGTAACAAGGATCTGAAACAAAACATGAATTCAGATTTAAATAAAACATATGCTACAGCATAACTTAGAAAAATTGCATCACTTTCAAAAACAGCAGTGATCTTTCAATATATTTTATATTTGTAATTATAATCACTGAAGAATCTGTTCTCCTGATCATACCCACATTTTTACTAGTTCCTAAACTTTGTGAGACTGTTGATATGACAGACCAAAAAGTTAGGTCAATATGTTTCTTTTTCTCTTATGCCTCATATGGGTGACTGAACTGTGTGTACATCATTCTCTTTCTTAAAATTTATTTGAAAGTATACAACCAGTAAAGAGACAGTCTTATAACTGATTTCCAGAGAACAGTGGTGAGAAAGAGGAAAAACATGTCAGAACATAAATTAACTTTCTGTTACTGAAAAGAGGTTGTCCTAATGTTCTGTAGTACATTAAGTTATTTTCTGTTCCGTGGTCGTGTGTTGTCACCTGCAGTTATAATGCCTCTTTCTCTTAACTGCAAAAGCAGGAGAGGAAAAGCCATCTGAATCACAGAATCATAGAATGGGTCAGGATGGAAGAAACCCGAGAGGGTCTTATGGTCCAACCTCCCTGCTCAAGCAGGGTCATCTTAGGGCACAGGACACAGGGGTTTGGCCAGGTGGTTCTTGAATATCTCCAGTGAGGGAGACTTCAGAAGCCACAGTGCAGACGAGGACAGACTACTGCACATGGAATCAGTCCTCACAGCACTACCAGTGACTGAGAAGTAAGTCCTTTTGCTTCACAGAGCTCTCTTTCGACTTCATGGGTGTTTCCATCGTACCCCTTTTAAATGTCCAACAACTGTTTCCTTCATCCAATACTAAAAGATTATCAGATCTTCTCCAAGCTCTCACAGCACCCTCAACTTTGTTAAATTACCACTGATTGAATTGCCTTCAATGGATCAAGATTTATTTTCTGCTCCTTGTGACTCTGTCTTCCTGCCTTCATTTGTCCCTGTGGTATTCTGTCTCAGACATTACATTTTCTTTCTTATTTTCCAGACCAATTGAATAGACCTTTGAGCAGAATAGAATAAGCAGAATAGAACAGTCTTCTCCATTTCCTGTGTGTCTCACTTCTGGTCTCCCCTTTATGAGGCAGCAACATAACTGAGAACCAGTTTATCCTACTATAAAAAAAAGAAAAAAATTGTTCTGTCATGTTTTTCTCCCTACCCTCTAGAAACAAAGTCCATTAATGACTAATTTAGGCAAAAGTGCACTGAAATGGTAAGGATTTTCCTCTCCTAGTTTTCATAGGTATATCCCTTTTTCATTTTTCCTAACCTTCCTAGATACTTCCTTTAGATTTCTTTCTCCCCAAAGTATATATAAACAACTAGAAACAATTTTGGTGTCTGACTGTGACATAAAAAATCCCTCTCTACGTACCCATGGATAATACTACGAAAATCAACTTTTAGAGTTGTGCAGAAACAGTTTTCCTTACAATGAAATATCTTTAATTTTGTTTGTTTGTTTGCTTGTTTGTTTGTTTGTTCTATAAATTTCCTTCCACAGACAAAAAAAAAGTAAGAACACAGAAGAACAAATATCTTGCAGACTAGAGTACCAGATTATAGTATCTTAATTGCTGAGATGCTAGCCTGACTACATGCACAATGTCTAATCACTTTTGTTGGGAATATCCCACTTTGTATAAGCAATGGAGTGTTAAATGGACAAAGACCAGTATTTATATTTTCAGCAGCTCAGAGTAAATATCACAACTACAAAAGTCTCTTCAAAAGTGATATCTTTCTATGAATGGTTGTGATGTCAACATTTGGTATTGACATTGATAATTTTGAAGCAACATAAAGCGTTATGCGTTAGTCAAGATAGATGTACTGGTTCATCAAATCTCTCCTTGGGAAAATATTTTGATCTACAGAAAATTCTGAGAATAACCGGCTATTAGTAAGACTGTATTTATATTGTTCACTGTACCAATCGACTCTATTTTCACAATAACAGCAGAAGCTGGAGTAGAGGGAAGTGTAGTCATGACCAGTCTTAGCTCTGTATTCTGTTTCCTGTGAATTGTTTCATATGGAGTGTTTGGTGTCTGAAGGCAGCCAAAGGAAACCTCAGATTTTTTTGGTTTTAACATCACCAAAAAGGTAGTACTTTTTCACCATTAACAGTGTGGGGGAAAAAACAAAACAAAACAAAACCAAAAGGCCAAAGTGATTACTTGTACAAAAGAGATTCTTTAATGACGCAATTCTCAAGAGGGTTCCCCAGCTAGCCCTGGTCTCGGACCGTGCTGAGAGTGGTCTCTCCTGGTGTGGAACAGACCCAGGTAGAGATAAGGCAGCAGCTGCTGGATCCCCTGGCAGCAAGACTGCTCTCTGTGGCACCAAGGTGGGAAAGGCATCGAGGATTAGAGCAAAAACCAGAGAAGGATTCTTCATATGATTCCCAAAGGTTTATTTCCTCAGAGAGGGTCAGGGATGAAGAGACACAGAACTGGGGTGTGCAGGGGTTTTATAGGGGGAGGATCCCAGGGGCAGACACAAACTCACAACCAATAAGGTAGGGAGAGGGGAGGAGTCCAAGGTGGGATTGACAACATCCTGAACTAGTGAGGGAGGACTGGGGTCACCTGGGCCAATGGGGCATCGAGGTTTGGGTGACACCCCAAGGGAGGAACCGTGCAGGGATAGGCTGGAGGGAGGATTGACAAGGAAGGGTCTGGAACAGGGGATGGGACCACTGTGATGGATCGGAAGGAGCTGGGCAGGGAAACACTGACTGACAGGGAAGGAGCTGGAACATAGGGTGGGGTTTATCATTTAAGGAAACTTCAGGGGTGGATACAGCATAGAGATAGACCAACATGGGAGAAACATAGGGGTACATTGGAATGAGCCATTAACAATTGAACTGCAAATAAAAAACTAGGAAATTAAAACAAACACATCACAACACTTTAACATTACTAAAACACCAGGTGTAACTTAGATGTTTAATTGATTTTTTTTAAAAAAAGACAAGCAACGAGGAAGACAAATCAAACATGTGCAATAGAGAAATTGTTAAAAGAGAAAATAATGAGAAAATAAAGAAATAGCCAAAGTAAAAATAGAGGGCTTTAAATTTCTGGGAAAATATTTCTCACCTATGGGATTGCCTACATGTATAACAAAGTCATTATCATTAACTTAGCAGATCCCCTTGCACACAGTATTATGGAATGGTTAAGGATGAAAAAATGTTACTAAATCCCAACTTTCTGACCTGAAATAAAAAGAAATACAGCTGAACTAAAAATATTATTTCTTCAGTGAGTTTTTTAAAGAAATTTTTAAGTAAAAGTTTTTCACCCTGAAGAAAGTGCTAAAATAATCCATATATGTTTATTCCTTAAGAAGTTTGAGATATAATATAAATAAAATGTGCTTCAGTGATATCTACAAGAATTGAATATCTTACATATATTTTCAGGGTTTCCATAATCATTATTTCAAGAAATAATTTTTCTATGTCAAATAATGCTTTGAACTGTATGGAAAAACTCAGTACTTTCCCAGCACTTTACTAAGAGCACTCAGTGCCATGTAACACATGATGTCAATGTGTCTGAAAAAAAACACATTACCTAAATGATTATTTTGCAGTCAGTAAACTGAAAAGTGATTTGGGGACAACCTTTCATTGAGTCAGGTATTTATACAAATGTGTAAATGAGCAAACATGGCTTCCACTGAAAATTTAAGTGACTGTATCTTACCACCTTTAAATGGTGAGAATTATACTTCCTTTTTCTTAACGTTAGACTGCACTGCTCTTTTGGTTACAAGCTTTTGAGGCTGGAAGAAATTTTCTAGCAGAATGGTGTGTGTAACAAGTATCTGACGTTGGCAACAGTCCCTGGGTCTTGCTATAAATCCAATATGCTTTTTGGAAGAAAGGGAAAATGTGTAGAGCAATTTTAAGTGTATCTTGATGAAGAACTTAATGCAAATCAAAATATTTCCATAAACAATGAAGATCCCCAAATGACTGAGTCTGAGATGTGGTTGTATTTGTATACTTTGTTCTTACACACGATGTAAGATCCTCCCTATCTACTCGACCCTTGTGAGACCCTACCTGAAGTACTGTGTACAGCTCTGGCGTTCCCACCATAGCAAGGGCATGGAACTGTCTGAGCAAGTCCAGAGAAGAGACAAAGTTGATGAGAGGACTGGAGTACCTCTCCTATGAAGACAGGCTGAGACAGTTGGGACTGTCCAACCTGGAGAAGGTCGCATGGAGGCCTCATGGCAACCTTCCAGTATGTGAAGGGGGCCCACAGGGAAGCCAGAGAGGGACTCTTGATCAGGAGCTGTAGTGATAGAACAAGGAGTAATAAGGACAAATTGAAAGATGACAAATTTAGGTTAGATATTAGGAAGAAATTCTTTACACTGAGGGTGGTGAGACACTGGAACAGGTTTCCCAGGAAGGTTGTGGGTGCCCCAAGCCTGGCTGTGTTCAAAGCCATGTTGGATAAGGCTTTGAACAACCTGATCCAGTGTGAGTTGCCCCTGCCCTTGACATGGGGGGCTTGGAACTAGCTGGTCTTTAAGGTCCGTTCCAACCCCTTAACATTCTGTGACCAAGGCCGTGCACTACTCCAGAAACTTTACTTTCTCTTACTTCAACAAAAGCATGCTAACTGAACAATCTTGACAATGTTTGAAGCATATAGGTCATTTGCAATCATGATAACTTTTATCACTATGAGAGGTACCTTGATTACAACAGAACTAGGAAAAATAAGGTCTTGCTGGGAAAAAATAGGAAAAAAAGGAAGAAGTAATAATTTTACTTTCAAATTCTCATTTTTGAAAGGAATAAAAAGCCCTACAGCATAAAGAAGCTGTCTGAACTGTCAACATTATTAAAACACCCCTTTTCTATTCTGTGTACAGCTGCTTCAGGATGACAACTGAATAGCAGCAATACTTATGGCAGTTTTTCAAGACACTGATAGTAATGTCACTTGCATAAAAATAAAGAAATATTTAGATTCAGATTCTGAACATTTTCTAATTATAATAAGATTGGCAACCCAAGGATTTTTGATAGATGTCTGAAATTTCTCAGAATAACTCTGATAGTTTTTAGTAGACACCATATCCTAAATGTACCTTTCCTTGCTGAAGGATACACAACACAAAACAAACCTTTTCAAAACGGTTCAAACATATCAACTAAATTCTTAAGGCAATAAGTATGAAAGTAAGTCTTTTTTGTTTCCTATTCATACATCATTGGTGTCCATTAGGAATTTTTTGTTTACTTAATTTTGTTACTACTGTTGTTACTACTTTGGTGAATTATATAAAGTTAAAATACATGAAGTAAGAAAAAAAAAGAAATCAAGACAACAGATAACATAACATGAAGTGTTAGATCTGGATAAAAGAATAAAAAAGGAATTAAACATGGTCTTAGAAATACAGAAATATGCAAATGGCTATTACTTAGTGCATTAAAATCCCTTACATCTGACTGTAACTGTAGGTTTACTTCTCTCAACAGGTTGAATAGGTTTTGACTGTTCTTTCTATTATTCTTATCTAACATGAAAAATTGCTTAGCCAACTTAGCCAAATGCATGACTGTGGTCTTCCAGTTTTAGGTAACAGATTCTGAGGTAATAGAGAGTTGACCGTCAACCAGGCTTCTGAGAAAAACATTTGCACATTTACAAGATTAGGTGATCTATCAGTTTTCTGAAAAAGTAATTTCTCTTTTGGTAAGTATACTACAAATTTTTTTTTTTAAAAATCAGAACCTGGAACCACAGATACAGAAAGGACAGTGTTTTACAGTATGGTTTATCTCTTAAGCATCTTCAATCATATTAAAAATCTAAATGTATCTGTTTGCGACGTAATTTTTATACATAAAGTTGGATGCTCAATTCAATTGCCAAAACTTAAATGTGCAGAACCATTTGAAACACCCTGTGCCATGCAAAATATCAACACAGGGCTTGAAAATATCAGATGGCACCTCTTCTTGCTTTGCTCCAAGTTAGTAGACTCACTAGAGGCTAGGTCAATCATCTGCAGTTCCACTAAAAATTTGTGTTCTCGCAAGTTAATCGAGTTCCTAATCAATGTAGCAAACAATGTGTAGAGGGATTTTATCTAACTAAGCAGAGATATCCAATTGAGGGTGAACTGAAGATTTTCTCAATTTGATTATGCTTTGTTTCAAAGCTCCATGTTTCTACAAATGAACTGACATTTGCTGATGGTGTGACTGTTGAAGTCATACTGTAAACCAGTTCAGTGAAACAACCCACTTATTATAGAATAAGAAAGAATACATATTTTCATTTCCAGAGGAGAAAATGAATACAAGACTACATTACCAGTCACACTGCCCTGATGATTGTTCTTTTGTCTGTATTATCTCTGTGATACAATGGTAGCAAACAGTACAAAAATTACGTCCCTTCAATGACTTAATTAAGCAGGTAGAAAATAAATAAAAAAGCTAATCCGAAACTGTACACATTGCTAATTAATTTTCTGAGAGGTGGACAAAGCAGGTAAGCAAATCCTTCTAACATGAATTCAAACTAATTTTGTTTAACCAAAATGAAACATATATGGGTTTTGTTACAATTAAGCACATTCATTGGATAGAGTTGATGAACCAAATGGAAAGGTCAGACACTGGTTTGAGGCAGAGCTTAAAAAGCAAATATGTCAGTAGGAAATAAGTAAATACTATTGAAGTTATATGCTCAGTGGTAAAGAAAATGAAAGGAGCTACAACATTGGAAGCACAAGTGTAATGGGAGGAAACAAGAGGAGACATAAAGAAACATAGAGTGACACTGAGATAAAGATGCTGTGGGAGAAGAGCCATGGGAGAAGTGAACCACATATCACTGGCCAGGGCAATCCCTAATGGCTACAGGCTAGTATTCTCCTCCCAAAGAAAGCACTGCTCTCCCTGCACAGCCCGATGTAGAGCCTTAGTTTCCCCAATCTTCGTGCTCAAGTCAGATGTATCAAATCCATCTTGAATACACTCTGCCTGCCTCAACTGCATTAGCACATTCACAGTCTCCAATAAACTGGGAAAAATGGTCTTATCGTCTTTGTCTACATTTTCATTTTGTTTTTCGATGTGCCTTTTAGCACAGCTGGTGTTTCTCTTGGTGATTCATTTCCAAACAGATGCAAAAGATCTCATACCCACCCCATAAAAAAGGTTGCTCAGAAATGTTTCTAGGCTTAACTATGTTGTAGACGTCTTGCTGAGAAGTTCTTTTTCATGTGTGGCAAAGAGTGGCAAAGAGGAAAAAGGTCAGGGACAGTGGCAGATTATTGAAAACATATATGCAATCTCTCTGTGCTTATACTTTCTTTGTCTTTTTTTCTGGTTTTTGTTTGGTTTTTTTAGGGTTTTTTTGTAGTTTTGGGTTTTTTTTTGGGGGGGTTAGGTTAACTTGTGTGTATTTCAGTTCACAATATTATTTTAAGAAGAAAATACTGCAATGGAGCAAATTATATAGTCTGATGCTACATATACTTAAAATACAGTCTTGTGGATGTTTAAGAATTTATCCAAGACTTACTGAGGGACTTGAAATTTAACCAATTAATACGGCTTCTATAATAGATGGAACAGATAAAGATTTTGTACTTCAAATGCACACTGAGCATCTATATTCTTTTTTCCTTTAGATTTATGAAATTAAGGCTTTCATAGCTGCAACTCAGTGGAAGATTTTAATGCTTTACGTAAAAATAAAAGGTGGTTGTATATACTGAAGTATTTAGTAACGGAGTCCAGTTCTCTGAGGCTAGATCAGCGAGATCCACTGACTGAGCTGAAAATTTTGTTTTGAATAATTATGGCACAAAACATTTTCCTGGACAGACCTCTTTAGATTTATTTTCAAAGTGTCCTGCAGTCTGACATTCAAGGCAGCAATATTTAAAAGACACAAAGAACTAAGAGTTGGTCAATTTTCATTTAAATTAACCACCTCCTTCTATCCTTTTCTCTTAATCATAAACGAACATAAATCATGTTTTCTGTTAATAATTTTTTAAAAGCTCTTAAAAAGAAAAGGTATTATTTTATATTTGTGCTTCTCCTTGGCAATAGAAAGTCCACTTTAAATTTCTCTTACAGAAAGATTTTGGTCACATATGTGTGGTATGAAACAGATCAAAAAAAATGCCATGTTTAGACTAACACTAAATAACAAAAATTAGCAAGTATTAGATGAAAGAAAAGAACTTTGAAATGGGATAGAAAAAAGGGTTTGGGTTCGTTATATTTTGTAACCCCAAAATTCTAATCCAAGAGACTAGACCTAATCAGTTCTTACATTAACTAATGGAAGAAAAGGTAGCCATGGAGTTTCCTCAGTGTGTTAGGGTTAATCATAATAAAAATTCATATGAAATCCTTGCTGTTCCTTTATTGTGGTGAGGAGTTGAAAATATGAGGTGTGGTGGGGAGGTGAAAATATGAGGATGCATGACTGTTGCTCATCTAGCTCTCAACAAAAATACTACTCTAAGGCAATTATCCATGCTTTAGTTACCGTTAGCAGAAAAATAAGTCATGGGAAACTTGCACCCACTATAATCTGCAGTTGTAAAAGCCTCCACAGTGCTCCTTACAAAACTGTAATTTCATAGCTGGTTTTGGTTGGGATAGAGTTAATTTTCTTCATAGTAATTGGCACAGAGCTACGTTTTAAATTTGCTTCAAAACCAGCACACTCAACAGTGTGCTTCATGAATAATAAGTGCAAACTTTTCCACAGAAATGCCTACCTCTAGGCAAAAGAGAAACATCTTAGAGCTTCCTATCTGACATTTCAAACAGTATTTGCTTTAGCATTCAAAATCCTTCTACTCCTACTGCTATTATACAGCCACCTCTGCAGTGCTTAGTCATTCTCAGAAGATGTGAGTGGAAGATCTTCAAGGGTAGTTTTCTATAGTCTTAGCACTCCAAATATGCAGATTTTCAACTAGATTTTTAATTCTGCTTTTACTAAGTGGGTATGCCAGCTCTTAGCACTTTCCATTTCTAACCTTCTGTCATGTTTTTGTTGTGAAGCATTCACTCTTTGAAATAAATTGCAAGCAGCACATTTGGAGTATCAGGAAGAATAAGCAAACTTTCTGACTTGAAAATAATTGTGCTTTCTGACAGGTTTTGATGTCTTCTGTATTCACACCTGTCCTTAATAAAATATGTAAGTTATAACTATGAAAAATAAGTCTTATTCTTCCTTCTACTCATCATATTCTTTTTGTCACTCTAAAGTAATACACATAGTATTCACATTATTTCTCGACTAAGCAAGGTATGCAGGAACTGTAAAAACACAAAAGTGAAGGAGGTTTTTTTTATATTTAAGAGGAAATTTCAATTTCAAAAAATAATAAAGAACTTCACTAATAAATCAATATTATGAAACAATGAAGACAACTACACATTTATTTGATATAAACAAATTACCATGACAAGCCCAGATCAATTAATACGGGAGAAATAGTGATAATAGTGTTGACATTAGGTGTTCCCAGAGTTCAAAAATTATTTGAAATTTGAATCAATTGTCCGGACAAAATTCCTATTTTATTACATGTACATTCAATTAATTGAGCCACACGGTAGAACACATGCACTCAGAAGCATATGATCTTTTTTACCTTGTATAATACAGGAATAACCATTGTTTCCTGAATCAGACTGATAGAGAGCTCTGCCAAGCATTATTTAAGCCTGGTTGAAGATTGTCCTCTGAGGACACCCTTTTCCATTTTTGTGAGGGAGTGAGCTATATATGTTGGTGTGAATATGTCAGACATCCTGTCAAGGACTAGTCAAGAATAGGTTGCCTATAAAAGCAGTTCTAAAACTCACTCTTCACCCTTTTCAACCATCTACCATATGGTGTAACTTTAAGGGATCTATAGACTAGAAATCAGACTGAAGGAAATTGATAAACCAAGAGCAAGAAAACACCAAACCCACTCCATTCCTTGGTGAGAAGCATCTTTATGAAGCACTACTGCGTCAGTAAAGCAATATGACTCTTCTGACTAAGTGTAAACATTTGTAGATACCTACATGAGAGCTTATGTTCCTGAGCTTCATTTGCTGCTTAAATCTATGTTTCTAGCACTATTTAAGACACTTGGCTAGTTCTCCTAGTTTCTCTTCTGCCTCTTCAAGAGTGTGTTTCTGATTTCTCTCTGCCACTCGTGGGCAGATGTTCTAGAGACTGTAATGTGGATTAGAAAGCATAAGGTTAGACAACTGAATTGAGCCTCTATGTTCTTTTTAGAAATGTGGCCAGATGTAGTTAACCCCAATTGTTCTCTAACAGTAAAAAATAGAAGTAAAGAATGACCAGTGATATATAGTCACCCTTAGTGGAGATGACAAATTCAGGTCTTATGAATTCCTCTCCAGGACCTTTATGAAATTCCAAAAGGATATAAACTAATGAAAAGATATGAAATAATGAATTTCAAGGGCTACAAGATATTTTTGTTTTTTAATGTTTAGGTACACTTAAAGAAAAAGAGAACTTCCCCTATTACAAATGAAATTGTTCATTGTATATGAAAAATAACAATCAGCCATAGTTGTAAGGTAAAATAATTTGTAAATCTAAAAGTGAATTTTGGTGGACTCTCACTAAGACAGAAAATACTTTTTCTCCCTTTATACACATTTTTACTACTGTTTTTTTCTAAATGCATGTTTAGATACATGATCTGTCATAAATAAAAACACAACAGAAAATCATTTATCTAAATGATTTTGTACTATACCTTAGCAGAGGTCACTTTGAAACCTTTCAAGCAACAAAAATGGTTCAGTTTTGATAAAAGGAAGTTGGTGACGTCTACAGTGAGGAAAGTAAGAAGGCTTAGAAGGAAAACCTCAGTGTTACAGTCTATTTATAATTTATATTCACAGATGGCAAGATAAGTGGTGTGACAAGTAGAAATAATCACTCTGTCATATTCACTAAACCTATTCTAACAGATGTGATACTCACAATACATCTTTTCATCATGGTAAAAATGCAATGGAATAATTTTTTTTTTTTTTTTTTTTACTACTTGCCTTGAAAAGAAACTTCCTGACTGGTTTGCAGTAAGGATTTGTCTTGCACTAAGAACTGAACTTTTCTCCTTTTTTATACACTAGTACTTTAAAATTCAAATAAATTCATTTTTTTCAGTTTTGCAAATATTGTTCTGTCTTAGATCGCTCCACCATGGCTGTCAATCTCCAGCAGAAGAGAGACTTCACACTCAGAGTGGTGACCTTTGTATTTGTACATACTGCACTCCAAGCATGTTCTTCAATATTGTTTGAAAGACACAAAGAAATTGTTGTTTGGACTTTTTCTATAATTTTACTTTCATACAGAGGCAACTTTTTAAAAAGGTTCTTCAACTTTTGCATTCAAAGGCTATGTTATTTTCATTTCTTTTATTGAGAGTTATAACGCATCCTGATTTTTTCCTTTTCTTTCTGAAATCTTTCACCAGTAAAACTTAACTGCTTCCAGTTATACCTCACTTCTTGAACTCTGCCAGGCTTGATCTTGTGATCACTTCCCTGGGGAGCCTTTTCCAATTCCTAACAATCCTCTCCATGAAATACATTTTTCTAATATCCAACCTTAACCTTCCCTGACACATCTTCAGGCCACTCCCTTGGGTCCTGTCACTGGTCATCACGGAGGAGAGAACAGTGCTTGCCCCTCCTCTTCCCCTCAGAAGGAAGTTTTAACTGCAATGAGATCTCACCTAAGTCTTCTCTGTGCTGAACAGACCAAGTGACCTTACCCTTCCAGTGTATGTCTTCACCATCATCATGCCCCTCCTTTGGATGCTGTCTAACAGTTTAATGTCCTTCTGATATTGTGACACCTAGAACTGCCCCCAGCACTTGAGGCAAGGCTGCCCCAGTGCAGAGCAGAGCAGGACAATCCCCACCCTTGCCCAGCTGGCCATGCTGTGCCTGATGCTCCCAGGACAGGGATGGCCCTTCTGGCTGCCAGGGCACTGCTGACTCATCATCAGCTTTCCCTCAACAAGGATCCCCAGATCCCTTTCCACAGTGCTGCTTTTCACCATCTCTTTCCCCAGTCTGTAAATTCATCATATAATTTTACATTATGCTGGTTTTTAACCTAAGCTATTACAATGTGCTTGTCTTTTTGCTTCCCAGAATAGGCTTTGAATAAGTAATTTTCTGTACAGGATGCCTGCAAGAAGTATGGTAGGTAGTATGAAGCACTATGCTGCCAGGGGGAAAAAGTGAATGTACAGTGTGATTTACTGAGCTGTGACAATGACCTTTACTGCTGCAAACACATACACAATGCAACAGGCACTGAGGTATTTTATGAGTATTTTCAGCTGCAGGAGCAGACAAATTCAGCTGGCATGATTATGCATTCCCTGATATATAATGGAGGAAAAAGTGCTTCTTTCTGTATCTGTTACATCACCAAAAGGTTTCAGAAGCTTTGGCTGCATGTACAAGGCTACAGGTCAAGCAGTGTAAGTATAGAATAGTAAGCATGAGATTGCTGCAAGTTCTGAAATATGCCAGTGACTTTGGATTTCCATTAAGGATTTACATTTTTATTAGCATCCAGAGAACCAAACTGCACAGTGAGTCTGGAAAATGTACCAATTGCTGATGGATAGCCAGTAATTCCAGGAAACACAAGGCACATGATATGATGCTCAAATATTTATTTGCATTTTTGATCTACTTGTTTATTTTCTGGAACATACAGAAGAAGTGTGCCCTATTGTAAACAGATGAGAATCAAACAATGTTTTGAATACAACTGATGTGTGACAGATGCTTTTTTGTGTTTAACAGTATCTTTTGGTCTAAAGGTTTCAGAGAAGCTCTGCTTTTAATGACTGGTATTTTCTATTAAGAAGGCAAATAGCATTAGTCACATTGGGCATAATTGCCTAAAACTCAGTAAACATTATAAAAACACATGAGTTTAAAACTGTCTAAACATGTAGGTGACTAAACTAATAAACATGTGATCACCCTGCAGGCACAAAAGTGACCATTGTAAGCATGTAGGTGGCCATGCGCTACCTTTTGATTTACAGAAAATGAAGTGTATGTGATAATACACATGAAGTGCTGAGGGGTGAAGGCGACCTTTTACATAAAGCCAGGTACCTTGAGCACAAAACTTTAAAGAAGATTTCCTGTCTCACTGTCTGTTCTCTTTTTCCTTTCAGAACAACTTGCTCAAATTCATCAAAGCTGCTGTTAACTTGACAAAGAGTTTCTGAAGTAAGATCTGTAACTACTAAACTGTAAACATTTGACTAATTACATTGTGGCATTAAAATAGAAAGAAATATTACCAAAAATCCTTCCTTGATGTGTACAGTTGTATTTTTTTTAAAACAACTCATCCAAAAAGCTTATAGGCATGTAATATTTTTGCTGAATTTCTCAGCTGTCTTTATGTGGGTGGACTAAAAAAAATAAAAAATAAAGGTGGCTTGTGTCTTTCCATAAATTGGAAGTTTATCTGCATTTTTCTGAACTGGCTTCAGGATAAAAGCCATTTTTTTTGTGAAGAGGGTAATTATGCCAGCAGCATAGAATATCCTGCTTATAGTGGCACTCAACTCCAGTTCAGATTTCTGTTCCCAATATCTTTAATGAATCTTTGGGCCTTTCTGTTAACAACTTGCTTCTCAGTGGGCTAGAAAATGCTTGTCTGTCACAGAAGTCTATCAAGTTCTTTGCCAAACCACATGCATACTGACAGTTACCATTTACTGATGAGAGATGAATACTGATGCCATAGTTGGCATGGAATAAATACTAAACACAAAACAGTATGATCCTCATCACGACAGGCACATTGAATAGTTCAGTGCTAATGTGATCATATTTCACAGGAAGCCCTTAATTTTCCTTGTCAGGTTCCTGTCATGACCTTTCAGATTGCATGGCTGTTGTAAACCTTCCTTCTTTCTTTCGTAAACCTGGCCAGTCCTTGGATTTCTGCCATGTCAGAGAGCTGCCCGCCAGTGGAACAGATGGATCGTACAAGAAACAGGCTCTTCTTTACTGAGTGGATGGTGACTGTATAAGGTGGCAGGGTTAATCAACTTACTTGCACATCTCAGGTTATACACAGCATAGGTAAACATCTAGCAGAGTCATATCAATGTTTGTGCAACAAGGAGTCAAGCATAGCAATCTGTGAAAGGAAGTATGCACTTTATGAAAGATGTAACAGGAATATAGAACTCTAACAACTTGCATTTAGATCATTTAAGAAAGCTAAACTTCCCATTGCCTCCTTTTATTAAAGTCCTCCTTTACTCCTGACATTTACTTTCCCCAGTTTCAAATTCACAATTCTTTTGACACTTCTGGTGCATTGGATTTGATTTCCCAAACCTCATTTCTACTGTCCCTGACAGAGCCGCCTTCTTCATCTGATCTCTAGTTTCTGGCTGAACATTCCACTTCAACAAAAATTCTACACAGTGACAAGACGGGAAATTTCATAATACCACAGATTTCAGGTCAAAGGAACCATTAGATCATCTGATCTCACCTCCTACACAGGAGAGGCTATTTCATGCTAATGTAATTTTGTTTATTTCATGGTAGTCTACTGTAATTTTTAGGATATTATCTTAGTTTTTTAATCTTCAAACTTAATTCTACATACCTCCATAATACTTTTTTAATAAACTTCTCCCTGTGTACAATCTTAAAAATTACTATTATTTTTCACTAATACTATGAATTAAACAGTAAGTGTGAAATTGTGCTCATTTTTCTGTAGAGTTTTCAAAGATTCTTGTAGTCTACACTATGACACCTAAAGGACAAAATTCTAATCAATAGAATCTATCCTAGGGGGTTAGTCATAAAGGACATATTGAAAAAATAATAGAAAGAAATCCACAATTTAAAAGTCAGGAGAAATAAAGCAGCTAATCACTTTTTTTTCTTCTTTCAGTCCACCCACACAATATCTAAAGACAGCTAAGAAATTAATCTGTAATATTAAATGCCTGTAAGCTTTTTAGATGAGTTTAAAAACAACCGTGCACAGTTAGGAGATTTTTTGGAATATTTCTATTTTTTTAATCCTACAAGTCCTTGAGCCCCACAAGTCCTTGAGCTTGGCTGTGGGTACCATGACCACGGGTGTCAATGACACAACCACTGCCTTGACTGGCAGTTTCACACCCTTGATACCTGTTAAACAGCCAGAACTATCTGCCTAGTTTCCCACTGGATGGCTTGTTCTTTTCTGCCTAATTTCCCATTAGCTGCCTTTTCGGCTTCCTGATAAATTATATTCGCTAAAAGAATATATGTAAAGAACCTAGACATAGATTACACATTGCCCTGTTTACTCATCTTTTGTTTCCCATCTTTTTTTTTCCTTCTTGACAGTGATGACTACAGTCCATTCTGTATAAAGTTTCTCACATTTTCTGCTTACCTGTGCATTTTCAATGCCTTGCTTGCATTGACCTCACAGGTTTTATCTGCACTAGGCAATTAAAGTGCCTTCAGCCATGCCTTTACATCTTGAGGCAAAGTTATTGTATTTATCTTATTTTTGGCAACAGTATTTATTTATTTGCTGCTTTTCTGATGATTTTCAATTGTAAAAATAAATCATTTTTGCACTTCACAGCACACGCTTGTTTCCTCAACTCAATTCCTTTTGGAATATCCTTCAACTTCTGATTCTTAGTGAGGATACATGCTGCAGCTGCTCAAAGCTAAGAACATCTTGTAGAGGAGGAGAGGCCTTGCTACATGTTCTAGAATATGAGGACAGGGCTGAGAAGTATGACCTAGCTTCAGGGTCAAGGAGGAGAGAAGGAGAGAAGGAGAGAGGGAAAAGAGGTCAGAGGTGGATGAAAGTGACCTTTCACATTCTGTAATTTAAGGGAATCTTATTTTTGCTGATACTACATATAGAAAATGATGTAACTACAGTGACATGTCAGGACTGATCTTAGAAGTGGCAGACTGAGCTATGATAAAGCCACCCTGAATTTCATTTGGAACAAATATATTGGGGTCAAAAAAGAAAAGAATGTAGATGCAGAAAGAGGTAACTTATATTAGCTTTCCCTTTTTTTAACCTAGAACTCCTTGGAAGGTGTTCTTTGTTTCTCTCCAGTGGAGAGAAAAGTTGGGTGGAGGGTCTTATCAGTGCCTATAAGTACCAGAAAATAGGGTGCAAAGGGGATGGTGCTGGGCCATTTTCAGTGGTGATGATAGGACCAGAGGCAATGGGTGCAAAGTGAAGTGTGTGAGGTTCCCTCTGATCATCAGGTGATATCTTTTCTTACAGTCAGGATGACCAGGTACATGTTGCCAGACACTGTGGAGTGTCCATTCTTAGAAACAGTCAAAAGCCTTCTGGGCATGGTCATCAGCAACTGCCTCCATGCGACTCTACTTGAGCAGAGGGTTTGGATGAAATGACCTCTAGGAGTCCCTTCCAACCTCAGCTATTCTATGACATTTAGATCCCTGTGATCCCTCAGTTAGAAATGTAAAGACGTTTACTTCCAAATTCAAACATTTTGCATTTGCAAAAATGCAAAAATAGCATCAGCTATTTTGAGCTAATTGCAGTCAGTTTCAAGTGAATAGCAAAAAAAAACCAAAACAACCCACAAACCACCTTCAGTGTACAGAAGCTTATAGAAATCATGCAACAGGTATCCTTAATTTGACATTTCATTAACTGAGTACTTCATCATTTGGCATTATGCTAGACAGACTTAAAAGACAGTTTTTTGAAGCTCAGAGTTGTTTTCTCCACCATAAAATGTTCCAATCAGTAGCTTTTATGTTTGCTTAATATTTTTGTAACTAAGCATTGCACTCCCAATTATAAGTAATGTTAAAGCAATCAAAACAAGTGTACTAAAGGGTGAACTATGCAAGATATTCTGTCTACTGATAGATCACATAATTTTCAAATAATGAAAATGACAAGATTCATAACACGAAGCTGTCACATACAGTAAGAAAATATTTAGATTGGATTCAGCTTTTTACTACTGTATAAAATCTGATTTATAAATTCATCAAGTTTTCAGCCTTGCTGGAAAGCAGATTTTTTTTTAATTAAGGTTCTGTACTAATTGAAATAGTTGTTCTTTGCTATTGCTAAGTGCTTTCATCCGAGGCTCTTCAAAACTCTGATTATTGTTGATTAATATTTTTTTAGAAAGTTATCTCATTTTACAGATGGAGAAACTATACTCTACAGTCCTTTTGGTCATTTAAGTCACACAGGAACTACATGATAATACTAGAAGTAGGACTTGTATCGCCTCAGTGAAGTCAATAATTGTATGTTGCAGTAAAATGCAAAAAAATCTATAAAATGTAATTCGGCCAAAATGTCCACATACAACTGCTAAACTTGTGCTTTCACCAAGTTAATTTTCTCTGTAGAGATTCTTTGTATTTCTGAATGACATCACAAATTAGAAATTAAATTCTTAAAGGTTTCCAGATTTTTGAGAAGAAGCTTGACTGACAAAAATTACAAACAAAAGTTAAACATTTCTGTTACACATCTTTAGCAAGCTGAAATTATGAGATTTCTGTTTGCAAAAATTTGGGCTTTTTTGATGTCTTAATAATGATTGTAAAATTTTGCATACAATCAAATAACTTAATTTCTGCAATGTTAGAACTCTGTTTAATAACAGAATCCAAGTATTTCTACAGGCAGAAAAACAGAAAGAGGTAGTGTATTTCAGTTTTGCAAGCACAATTTTAAGTTTAATATTTGGTATTGGGATATTGATGAATACAAGACTGTTTAAATGCCACATCATATTTTTGGGAAGAAATGTTGATATCGTAAGAATGCTGACAACAAAATTCATGTCAGATAAAGATCACAGTTGTGATAAAATTATATTTAGAAATGTCAATGCAAAAATATTAGTACACAATCATTCTAATATCCACTTCAATCAGCATTCAACCACAGTACATGTCTATTGCAGGACTCTAACTAAGAACCATTTTGTTCAGAAAGGTACCCTCATGCTTTTTCTAAAACAATCTCTTTTGTGTCTCTCCTGATGAGTAAATTTTATAAACATGATACAAAAATCATGTTTGTTAATGAATATTTTTCCATGTTTCCACAGAAATCTCAAATAGAAATGTAAATCAATCAACTTTTTACTTCATCCATCCATCCATCCATCCATCCATCCATCCATCCATCCATCCATCCATCCATCACCCCAACAGAAGAGGGACAAAATAAGTGGTTTCTGGGGGTGAATGAGGCAAGGAGGGCAGCTCTGCTACTCACTTCTGCTATAACTTTAAAATTATATATGATTTCGGTTTTACAATGAGGCTGGCTATTTCTGCAATAAAACGATGTCATTACAAATTGGGAAACTGCATTGATCATCCTCTTGATTGGTTCATTTCACTATTATCTGTAAATACCATCACTACAAGTTAAACACATTCAGCATTAAATTTTCAGTTTTCAATTTCAATAAAATATAGATCAATAGTGGTTATTATTCAGTACATATGAAATTATTTCTTAAAATATTAAAGTAAAATATATTTTTACATTATTTAACATTTTATCCCTATAGATCTTTATTTTCTTCTTATTAAAAAAACCTTGATAAATTAAAAAAGATACTTTGGAAAAACAAACTTCTTAATCTCTGTAAGCTACAAAATTACATTCTAATTAGCAAAAAAATCTCTAAATTCCCTGCAATGTTAATATGCAATTATATTATTACACTTACTTCTACTATCAATTAAGAAGGAGTTTTATAACAAAAAAGTTTACCCTCGCTCTCAAACTGAAACTCTTCAGATTTTTTAATGACTTAATTCAGAAAGTGGCATTAAAACAACAGAATTCAGGTTTCAGTCCTAAATTTTGTGAGTTGAAACACACACTTTTATCTTCAATACTGGTGAAAATGCTTGTTCCTGGAATGAAAAATCTGAAAATGGATCCATGCTCAGAAGCAGTCAAGAATACCAAGAGAAATAATAGAAATTGTATTGAAATGACTTGAAGAATATTTCTATACCACAACACATATTTGTGATAATCCGTGTTCTGATTACTGAGAGCAGGTATAGTCTATTTCCCCTCTTTCTATTGCTGAAAAATACACATATCTGGAAAAAGTGCATAGAAGTATGACCAGGGATTTGTGGCAAAGGTTAAATAAGATAAATGAATGATGGAATAAACAAAAATGGACATCTTTGAAACTGTGAATGGCATGAGGAAGACAGTGGTTTATTGTCTCTCAAAATATAAATGAATGAAGCTAGCAGATGGTAGATACAGAATAAACATAAGGAGGAATCCTTTTATAAAATGAAAACTTCAGTTGTATAACTTCCAGCCACAACATCGTGATGAGTTTAAAAGGCTTGACAGATATTTAAGAGATAACAGACAACTCTGAGCAAAGGAAAACCATCAAGAGATACTAAAAACTTAGAAAACATAATTGACAAGTTTGTCAGATGCAGATTGCTGGTAGTTGGGGAAACTTTCGGTGAAGTATCACAAAAAGTTTACCTTATCCTAATAGTCTGTTTCTATTATGGTCTTATTTTTCTGTTGTCATCCAGTTTTGGAGGCAGGATTCTAAGTTAAATGGACCTTTGAACAGACCTCTGATGTCAATTCTTATGCTATGGTGTTCTTTTCTGATCTTATGATCGGACATTGAGCAGTTTGTACAACAACTACACAGAAGAGGACAACACCAATCACAGGGAACATAAAAAGGAGAAGACAGAGTTCAAAATTCTCTTGGTTGTGATCACTGTGAGACTTTAAGAAAAATATTTTTAAAATTTCTTGGGAAATAACCTCTTGAAGTTTAAATGTAATTTACAACTTGATGAGTCAAATTCCAGTTTTTAATAAATAAAATTTACCATCACTTCAAGACCTCAAAAAACATTTACAAAAATACTGTTTTTTTGGAAATCATGAAATCTATCCTTCAAATTAGGAAAAAGAGGCAGAGAAATTTTGAAGTGCATGATCAGAGAGGAAAATTTAAAATTAAAAAAATGGACAAGTCTTTAATTAAAATAGAGAAAAACCTAACTAAATAAAGCACTATTAAAAAAAATAATAAACCAACCCAAAACTTTCCCTGGAATTAGAAAAGATTATAGAAAAATGCAGATCCTCTTACAGTACAAATCAGATTTAATGGTGACAATATTGTCACTATTTTAAAGTACTTTTGTAGCTGTGTGTGGGAAAAGTCTGGGTGTAAAATTACATTGTAATAAAGAGAGATTGCAGTCAGTATGGCTGACTTCCTACACACAATCTAAAGGAGACAAAACTTAGATTGCAGCTTGTTGGTATATCACTTTGAATAGGTTCTTCTAATTGTGACAGGCTGAAATGTTAAAGGTTAATGACTCAATGAATCTGCCTTTACAAAAGCCCCAGGGTCTTTGGTGGGGGGGCCAGGTTTGCACCCCCCAGCTGAGGGGAGGAAGAGACATTTGTGTTGTCAAACCCTCTGGTCTGCACAAGAACAGCCCCGGTGCAGAGGGGGTAAGCAGCACTGCTGGAGGATGACCAGGACAAACTGACCTGCTTTGTCCAGCAACAAGCTGGGTGTGAGCCAGAAAAGGGGAGAGGCCCTTAAGAAGCAGATCTTACAAAGTGAGATAATACTTTTTATCATGCCAGTGTTTTCCCGCCTGATAAGGCTCAGGTGCAGAACTCCCCACCAGAGGAGGGGCCTGGACATTCTCACCAGAACCTGAATCTATCTTAACCCATTGAACTGCCCTGTCTGATGGATCAAGACTGGACCTATTTGACCAATGGGCTTCTACATTGCAACCATCAACGCTTGTCTCAGGTTGCATGGGTGGTGATACCTTTCCCCTCTGCTATGTACTCTTATCCGTTCTTTTTCTTCCTTTTGCCTATAGATTTCCTGTGTGGTAGAATGAGGCGGTGTCAGCATAAACAGCCCCGGCTAGCTCTGACACCACCGCAGCAGAGAGTCAGCTCGGAAACAATCTCGATCTTCGCCAACCCTGTGGATCTTGGCTGACTCCTCCAGCAGTAAGTGACTAGCAGCGATAGTAAAGGAGGGAGGCTCCGTTGGGTTAGAACAGAGGACTTTTTTCATTCCCCGAGAGGAACAGGTCACTCTGACAGTCCCAGGCAGGTGTCCCAGCAGGAGCCCACCAGGTGGCAGAGAGTTACAGCTTAAAAAGGGGGAGCGGATACAGGTGCAGGGATACACAGGGGACCGATCAGGAATCAGCGGGGCACGGCTCTCTGGTAGATGGACAGCAGGTGTAACAAATAAAGGAAAACCGGGGAGGAGACAGCCCAAACTCTATCCAATCACCCTGTGAACCCAGCAGAACTTTCTAGGTACTGGGTTTGGTCACAGAATGACAGGCAGGGTCCGGGTGTCACCCAACGGAGAAAACTGCTTAGAAATTATAGTTTGGGACAGACGAGA
>VXBS01009139.1:257813-336586 GCA_013400255.1 Sitta europaea
TTTTTTTTTTTTAATCGAAAAGAACCTGTAAGTCCTCTTGTAGAATAAGTTGACCATGAGCCAGCAGTGTACTCTGTCACCAAAAATGACTAACTGGACTGTTTCAGCAAGAGTATAGCCAACAGGTCAAATGAATTATTATTCTGCTCTATTTGACCTATCTGACCCTTGTGAGATTGCCTGGATTAGTGCATCCAGTTTTGGACTCCCAGGCACAGGGAAAATTTCAGTGAAAGGGGGAGACTCCAGCCAAGGGATACCAAGGTCCTCAGGGGTCTGAAGCATGAAATGTGTGAAGAGATGCTGACAGGGTAGGACTTGTCCAGCCTGAGGAAGCAGAAGCTGGGGCAGGGAGCTCACGTTCTTCTACAGATGTGCTGTACACCTGATGGAATCAGACACTTGTCTGATTGTCAGACACACAGCAAAGGCACAAGAAGCAAAAAGCCTTGTGGCTGCAAAAAAGGAAAAATCCTATTGGATAGAGACATTCTTCCCAGTGAGAGGTTAAGCACTGGGACAGCTTACTTCAAAAGCTTGCAGAATTTTTGTCTTTGAAGATGTTCAAACCTCACCTAGATAAGGCCTGAGCTAATATTGAAGTTCCTCCTGCTTTGAGCAGGATGTGTGACTAGGTGACCTTCAGAGGTCTCTTTCAATCTCCTTTTTATATGATTTTATGATTCTTTCCATTTTTAGTCTACTTCATCACTTTTTTCATTAAAGTAACCATTTTGAAAGTCTTATCTGTGGATTCTGCATTAGTATGTGTGTATGTGTGTGAATCTATGATTGTATAAATATCTGTACATTATATGCAGAGATGTAATGAGCAACTCACTAATTTTCCAGAAGGTTAAAGTAAATCCGGTGAAGATAAAAACCAGAATGTGTATAAGCTGAAATGGTGTTTGTGTTAGAGCAAACATTTAGAAACTTCGACAGCTATAGTTCTAAAATAAATTAATCTTTCCTCACATACTAACATATAAATTAGCTCTTTAACATTTAAAACCAGGACATGGCTTATAAGCATCTGAAAAGCAGCAAAGCAAAGTTATTGATTTTAGGATATTGAACTTCTTCCTAAGATATTTAAATAGCTCTTTAGGACTCAGTTCTGATATCACATCTGCATGAAAGTAGAGCTGTAAAGTCAGGAAAACCATAAATAGAGTGTGAGATTCTGGCTGCTGATTGAAAATGAGAATAGGTGGTATTATTATTTCAATATCTTTCTGCCTGATCATTGCTTGGCATTCTTTTATCTGTTTCCACTGTTGCTTTCCAAAATATATTGTATATATATAACTGGATGCTGAGAAAGAAGACTTTGTTCCAAAATAATCCAGTATCTTTGAGACAATATGTGAACCAGTCACTTGCCTTGAGGAACTTATTTAAATTAGGCTTTACCTAATTTTTAATATAAATTTAGAAATAGTTTAGTTCCACATAGAATGATAAATAGTACAGTTTATGCAACATTAAATTTCTTCTTTTATTAGGTTCTTTTTATTAGGTCTTTAATTAGGCTTCTGTTATTAGATCAAAAACTACTTTTGTAAGTTCCAAAAGCTTGTATGTTTAATTGCGGTCATTCAAAATTGAACCTGTGTTAGTATTTGTGTATTCTATTTATAATGTATATCCATAATTTCTTGATTATCTTGCTTGTCATGACTGCTAAAATATATTGTTAAGTTTAATAAGAAAAGAAACCAAAAATATACATATGAGTGATTATGGAATCAGATAATTTTCAGAGATATTTAAAATTCTCATCCAACCATAAATTAATATAATTGAATGATTATATGATTTCAAAGTGTTTCTGAGTATGATGAAGTGTGCATACATTAAAGGGGTTGCAAAAAAACCCAACTGTTATCCAACAATGAAAGAGAAAAGTATTTATTTTTTAGAAGTTTTGAAAAAGTATCAGAAAGCATTGATTTTTCATTTTACCATAGAAGAAACTGAAGAAAACTTTTTAATTCAAACTTTTTCATGTAACAAAAAATAACTTTCTGTGATGACAATGTGAATGCCACAATTTTTAGTGCAAGTCTTAGATGCAATTGCAATAGTCAAGTTACTAATAACCCCTGAGAACAGCAGCTTCTTCCAGAAATTAAGGAAGAACCTGAGCTATAGAGCTGCTTATGCCATTCTAAAATAAGTGTATCTACCTGTAAGAGTAATTCTAACTGACCTCAGCTGCTTTGAGCCAGGGTTGCTAGGACAACTTGTTCCTTGTTAAATCTTTCTGACTTGCTGTGAAAAAATAATTACTCTTGAACTGTTTTGGTGATTCAGCCTTTTATAAGATCATATATGTTAAGTCTGTTCAAATTCCACTAAATCTCTTAGAAAGTAAGAGAGATTTTTCTCACCATGGGTCATTAAAGAAGTCAGGTTTTTGACATTTTCACCTTAAAAGAGAAGTAAACAAGAAGAAAATTTTCTTTATGCCTTGGATAGCCTGCTACACATCAGCTTGACAGTGTTCTACAGCTGTTTCAAAAATATATGTAGTTGGGTACTAAGGTACATATTTCTTCGAGTCACATAGATTATAACAGCAATCTAGACAAAAATTACCAAATATTTTTCATGCTGTTTACCTTCAGTGAACATAAAGAAGTGCTTTAAACCTGAAAACCTGATTTGAAAAACAGTGTCAGCTTTGCTTTTTTGCTTTTGATAAAATATGATGATCCTCATATTTACTGTGTTTTCTATAGTTACTTAAAGGGTAAAGTAATGTACTATATGTCCTCTAAAGTAAATACTGAATATCAACATGTAACAGCGTAAGTACTTTGATTTTACATGGGTGAATTCTGCTGTATTTAACAGTGTATTTATGCTTCCAAAGTGATATATAAGCTCTTTAAAAACAAGTTTTTGTGACTAATGTTCCCTAAACATTCGTGCTTAAAAAAATGCATGTATCAAAACGTGTGTAGGGGTGTTTAAAACAACCCAAATGCTTTTGTTAGACAAATACCTTGCTATGATTTACCCTGTAACTCTTTAATAGTCTTTCTGAACACAATTACATGTTCCAACATGGAATTAGAGACATATCTTAATATGTTTGAACACAAAAATAGAGTTTCATACACTAGCGTATACAGTGCAGAAGACAGCATAACAGCATTTTCAGCTGTCATTTTCCATTTAAAGAAAAACAATATATTCAGGGACGTAAATTTTAATATAATGCAGATTGCTATAAATTCACTGATTTCAATGTTAGTTTGTGAAAGAATTCTTAGAAAATTCACCTAACATCTTCATCTGAGCATGGGAAAAACAGATGATTGCCTAGGGCAGTGGATGGATGGAAGCAGCAGAAGCACCATGCAGATGTTAAGATCTTTGTCTATTCCAGTGCCCTGGAAACCTTGTTCAACCACTGTCTTTGAATTTAGAAAAAGGAATGAGTATATGGATTTTAATGGAGATAATTTTCCCTGTATATTCCTCATTTATTTTCATAGTGATCCATCCCAGATCATTCTTTTCTGAATAGTAGCCTTAGTCTCAGTTTCTGATTATTGGGACATCAAAATTTTGTTCTGTCTGTAATACTGGGAAACTACTAACAGTTTGTGAGTACCTTGTCCTTTTTCTATGATACCAAAGCTGCTCTAAAAAACCCTTTTAGTGTGACATATTTCCTAGAGTTCTGCTAAGAAAGGTAACAAATATACATATTCTTCTACCTAAAAAATTTTGTCATGAGAGTTAATTCCCCAAAGGACTTACTCCCTCATATCCCAGCTATTAACACCTTGTCACTAATTTCTGGAATTATATTATTATGTTACCACAACACTAATTTCAATTATCAGCTTATTTTCAATTTTATAACATTCTCCATCACAGTTCTTTTTTCTTTTTGTTTTTCCCAGAAGCACTCAGTTTTCAGAGGTATCTGTTTTCCTACTTTCTTACTCTGTTATCTCTTAGGACTGAATCTTCTTTAAATCATGGCATTGCAAACTGTAGGATTTTATTTACACAGACCCAAACCAAATATGCATTTAAATACATGAAGAATTTTAGGCCTTGGTATAGTCCCAGACAAAGCTAGGAGATCATTCACAATGGTAGATGATTGCTACAATAGCAACTGCACCTTTGAGCAAGGTTATTGAAAAAATACAGTAAAGAGTTAAGCCACTCTGAGGAACTTATAAAAATGCTCAAGTTACTTATGTTTCAAAGCCCAGATCTGTGAAATATTTTGATTCAGACCACATGCCCCAGAGGCTGATGCTCAGTATGTGTCAGACTTTATTCTGTCAAGGTAATTATCCACTTGTTTTACAACACTGCCCGAGTATGATTATTGTTACCTATGAACTATTTTGTCATGCAATTACTAAGCAGTGTTGTAGCAAAAAACGCCAGAGGTTCTGAAAGAAACACCTTCTAAGGCAATGTGAGGGAAAAAATTACAACTTTTTTCTTTTTGATCACATTTCTAGGACTTGTTAGTTCAAGCTTGTCTTTACATTTAAAGGTCAGTGACTCTGCTTTCCTTGAGTTACTCAAGGATTTCACAATGCCCTAGATACACATGGTGCTCATGTCATCTGGTCACATGAAAAATATCAGAAATTAACAGAGCCCATGTAATTTCATATATAGGTTATTTATTAATTCTTGTTCACACTCAATTAGAGGCGAAGGACTTAACAACAAAAAGTTTTGTGAAAAAAAAATGTCAATACAAAGTGAAAGGCATAGAAGTACGTTGACATGGACATTGATCACGTGATGTGATGTTGATCACACTACTGAGTATCAAATAAAACAAAGAAAAAAAGTCTTTGTCCCTCCAAATGTACATGGGTTAACATCTATGTAGAACCTATTTGATTTTCTCAGGATTTATACCCATATCTATAGGATTTAGTAGACTTTTAACTGAGCTGTTTAAGAAAAAGAGAATGGGGAAGTAGATAGGGGTCATGGCTGTCCCAGACATTAACAAAACCCAGGTTAGCCCACATTACGTGTTCCTCAGGATTTCCCAGTCTAGTACAACAATTTAGCATCCAATTTAAAACAATCCCTCCAGTTTCATACACAGTATTTATGCAGACTTGGTAGAGGATACACCCTGCCACAGATTTGTTGATTTACGAGTCAAAACAAGCAGCAAAGTGGCTACCTGAACAGATACAGATTGGGGTACTTAAGTGATAATTTTCCAAGCCCAGCTTGAGAATGCATTAGTGGATGGGAAATATTGTTGAAAAAAAAACAGTGTAGAATAGAATTCAAGATAAGAAACATTTTTTAAAAAAACTACTGCTTTTTAATAAAATGAAAATTACCATCCACCCCACCCATGAGTTAATGGCCTAAATGGTTGAAGAAATTACTGTAAAAATCCACAACAGAGAACATTTTATTGTTTTACTCAGCATGCATCTACTGGCAGCTGAGATACAGAGTCAGAGATCTTTGCTCACTAGTCCTGAGCAATGGGTGAGTATGGAAGAATTTCAGATGACAACAGGGGCCTTGACATGTGGAAAGATATTCCCACTATGTTGAGAAGTTTCAATAAGGGAGAAATGTACACGTGCTGCGTGATTAGAACAAGGGCATATCCTTATATCCTTCCATCCTGACAATGGAAATCTTGAGACCAAAAATAATCCACCAATAGCTGGAGAACTGCAGACCTCTGAGCTGGGCAAAACAAATGTGAAGATAACAAAAGGAATGAAGAACAAGGCTCTAGTGCATCACATATATGTGTATGAAATATAGAAAAAATTTGAATGTAACATGAACTTGCAGATCAGTGGATGTGGAGCCAGGTGTGGTGTCAGTTCCCTACCAAAATAAAACTATGCATATACTTGAATAAAAATAAAAGAAATCATCAGTATCCTATGCCTCTTGGTGAAGGGCTCAGGATGTAGGTGATTCACTGTAGCCACTTCTCTGACTAAAGCTAAAAGCAGCAGAAGGATCAACATAATACCAGAAAAAGGATTGGATATTAATATTTTTAATTTTTTTAACTTTCCTGCAATAAGTAGATATGGAAAGCAAATAAATCTTTGTTTAGCATGTTAATATTTCAGTTGCACTAAGAAAAAAATTCTTGGGTTTTTTTTAATATTAAGTGTGTTTGCCTTTTGCCTATAGCAAGATTTAGAGTATAACATGAAAGAAGATTTTTTCCCTAATCTCTAAGAGCTCATCTTTTACTGCTTTGACTAAAAATTTTGTAAGGAAACACTATGCTGAATTAATGAATAAGTTTTTTAAAAAAAAAAATCAAAGTTTGCAGATAACTTCTTGGGGCTACAGTGTGATCTGAGCACAGTCTGTTGAGTTTCGTTTTCAGTAAAAATGAGTCTTCAACCAGATGTCTTGGTGCCTCATTTTTCAATGTGTGCTTCATTTTTTTGATTATAGAAACTGGATACGGTCTCTAAGACACTTGTTGATGTCAGCATTCTTAACAGAAGAAAGTTAATATTTATCCAAGTGACATTTGATATGAATTTAATATAGAGTATAAAAAAATAAAGAGAAAGAACAAACTAAAATAACAGATTAGTTTGAGGTACTGTTTTACAAGTTCTCTTGGTTGTAATACCTTCTGTGCAGAAAGAAAGAGATAAGAGAATCAAGGACTGACAAGCTAAAAATTAAATGTTATAATGAATGTTGATGCTTCATTGTGGAGCAATGAACCATCTATCACTCACCCTGACATTAAAGAATGACTATGCTTGTTAGTTTCATTCTCTGTACATTGTTTAAGTCCAGTCCAGGAAAATTTGTTACTGTCAGACAGGCAGTCCTATCAAACATTTGGAAAAGTCTGGACCTTCTTTTAGGAAGCAAAACTATATGAAAAGTCTATTTAGAAGTCTTTAAATGTCTTTAACTGCTAATTAAAACCTTTTTCAGGGAAAAAAAGAGAAAGAAAAAATATTAATAAGGAAAACACATCCTAAGATTGTTTACAAATATGGCAAAGACATAGATAGATTTTCTCTTGTGGCTAAATTCTAAATAAGTTGATCTGTTACATTTCTTGGTTAATTATACTTCTATGAAATGTATCCAGGGAAGAGTGCTTGGAGTGTGAAATCACATAAACCCAACAAATTATCCTGAGGGGTTCTCATATGCTGGATTTCACTCATTACTCTTATTAAGTTTGTATTTATTCCCAAGGTAAGGCAAGATGCCTCTTAAGAAAAGATCTTTTATCACTTGATCCAGATAGAACCAAGAGACTTGATAAATGCGTTTTATCTACTGCTTCCTAAGATTTCACTTTTTATCTCCTGTTCTTAGCTTTTCTTTATTCCCTTTAAAGGTATCTTGATAGAAATGTTCAAATCAGACTCCACAGCAATTATATTTCCTTGAATATTTTATCATATTGTACATCCCCACATTGGCCTGAAGTAGTACTTCACCTGTACTTTTTTTTTCTTTTTGGAAGAAGATTTAATATTATTTCTTGATCCATCTTTTATTTTTTTTCTCAAGGCAAACCTCAAAAAACAAATACCATGTAGAATTCTGTTAATTATTTCATTTCTTCTCAGTTTTTGTGTTGAAAAGCTGAAAGTTCTTATTTTTTTAAATTCAGACTTGTGGTCCTGCCTCTTGAACTGGATGTGATTCAGAAATAACTTAAGTCCAAGTCCCATAGCATGACTGTCTTATGTGACTAGCATTGTGATTTACTGACACAGGCACATTTAGGGAAATCTAATAAAGAGAATTAATCTGCAGGGTCTAGGAAAGCCAATATTATTGACTCACTATCAGATTCAGTTGCACATTCAATGTAACTCTCTGTAAATTAAAGTGATGAAGCTTGTGGGATATGCATCTCCTTCCTTCCTTCCTTTCTTCCTTTCTTTCTCCCTTTCTTTCTTTTTCTTTCTTTCTCTTTCTTTTTCTTTCTTTCTCTTTCTTTTTCTTTCTTTCTCTTTCTTTTTCTTTCTTTCTCTTTCTTTTTCTTTCTTTCTCTTTCTTTTTCTTTCTTTCTCTTTCTTTTTCTTTCTTTCTCTTTCTTTTTCTTTCTTTCTCTTTCTTTTTCTTTCTTTCTCTTTCTTTTTCTTTCTTTCTCTTTCTTTTTCTTTCTTTCTCTTTCTTTTTCTTTCTTTCTCTTTCTTTTTCTTTCTTTCTCTTTCTTTTTCTTTCTTTCTCTTTCTTTTTCTTTCTTTCTCTTTCTTTTTCTTTCTTTCTCTTTCTTTTTCTTTCTTTCTCTTTCTTTTTCTTTCTTTCTTTCTTTTTCTCTCTTTCTCTCTTTCTTTCTCCTCATCCACTCACCTACCTGTCTACATAAATAGGAATGGATATGGAGTCACTCCCTTTGCGTTGGGATTAGCTGCATTAATTGTGAGCATCTCTCTTAATGATAGGTGACCCTGGTAGAAAGAGAGTTGGAGCAGTTCCCAAGACAGAAAGGAAGAGGACAACTTTGCAGTACTCATCATATTCATTCCTCACCCTTTTTTTTTTTTTTTTTTTTTGTACAGCAGTAAAGCCTTATCTATCACACATCATCCAGGCCCATATTTCACCTTCTCTTCAGGTAACGCTGTTCTGTAGAACTTGTCCTTTGGGGCTCAGTAATCTAAAGATTTATAACATGTCTTATGGATAGGCTGTAGTAACCCTTAATCACCCCTTTTTTCTTCTAAAAATACAAGTGACATCAGGTTAGTTATAATTTTACACGTGAATTTCTTAAAAAAGAAGCACCATAGGGCTGCAAGATAAAGTCGCTTTCCAGTTGTCCCCTTCACTTAGGTTTCAAGTTTCCAGAACAATACTTGTATTGAAAAACACATGGATTCTAACTTGGCCCCTTCCTGGAGTGCTATGTTCATGAATTCCAATGCCTAAAATTATTCCTAATTATTTTTACTTTTGTATTAGATATAACACATGAAGAAAGACACCCTTCTATTCAAAAAGGTCAGTTTCAATATAATGAAAAACACCAAAGGATAGTATAGGGACTTATGATCCTATATCTTCAGAAAAAAGGCCTGAGAATTTATCTTTTAGTGTTCTATATTACTGTGGCTTTATTTTTATCTCTTCATTTATGCCTGTAGGAGTAGCAGGGAAAAAAGGACTGAACCAAAACTGTTCAAAGGAGCATAAAATAAAGAATCTTCTATCTAGAATCAATAGAATATGTATCTCCTACCTGTAACAAAAAAAAAAAAAAAAGTGTTTAATCCATAGTTACACAAACATTATTCATGGAATAGCAGCATATATTCTTGTAAATACAGTGTTCCAGAATATACTACAGATGGGTAACCAGTGGTGTTTAATTAAGATAATAAAGCTACAAATTGAAATGGTAAAAGTTGATGTAAAAAAGCTCTAAGAATGAAGACTGACAACTGAGACAGAGATTTTTATGGTGTAGCATGCAGTGCTAGAAACGTTGGCCAAATATTTATTTTAAAGCTGACTATTTCTGTTCTATTAGTTTGAACAAATGCATAAACGACGATATTCCTTAGATAGTTTAAAACAAAGTACCTCTTATAAGGCTCAGAATCATGTCCTTGTGGGTTTTTAATACTTCACTTAAAGCCAAGAAAAATCTAAGTGTTTCAGCATAGTTTCACCTGCTTTTCAATTGCTCAGTCTGATAAATGAAAAAAATAAATTCAATTCATTATGCCGAGCAGAATAGCTGAAAAACTGTTGCATCAATGCTTGTGAACTGAATTCACGATTTTAAAGCTTTGTATTCTGTTAAAGTTTAGTTTGTGATTGGCGATACGCATTCAGCTGTTCCTATTAAAGTTGTATCATTTAATTTTAATCTTATTCTGAAAAGTGAGAGAAGTGACACAAAAATAGTATCTACCTATCTGTATTCAGTAAATGTGTAAATATAACATATACAAGGTCAGTTTAACTTTAGTTATAATAATTTGCCCCGAAAAAATTGTAAATATTAAAATGTAGGTGTACTGAAGGGATCAACATTCATAAATATTCTCATTCTCATTCAAAACATTGCAGTTTTTATAGCAAATCATAAGCCATGTATATGCAACATCTATTTTTCTACTCTTTTCAGCTGTTCATGAACCCAATCATCAGGGCTACGTTCATTAACTTAGACAGACCCTTAGCATCAGTATCAAGATTACAGTTCTATGCATAACTTTTCTTGCCAGCATTAGTTATTGTAGGGAATTGAATTGTATTTCCATTTCTGGAATTGAAATAAATTGACACTGAATGTTTAATAGTGTAAATAAGATGGATTTTTTTTTTCTTTAAACATATATCAGAATATGGTTGCACAAAGGATTTGAGAGAGCAGTACAGCTCCATGATGCACTAAATGCATATTAGATTTTGTGCCTGTGGACTTTTTTTACTTATGATAACTTAGAAAGTGTAACTGAGAATTGAATCTTCATGTCCAGTTGTTTGGGAAAGCCTTTAACACTATGGCACTAAGCTGACATATCACTGGACCTGCGAAGATGAAATTACAAGTCCAACCCATACCCGTAAGTCCAACCTATACCCTTATGCTGCCACTTAACTAATTTAAAATTCCATGAACCTAAACAATTGCTCTCATTTTTCCTAAAATCGGTTTTGCAATTAAGTTTGCCTCGCTCCTCTTAAAATGTAAACCGTGCTCAGAAATATTTAGGAAGAAAGGTGAAATGCAGAACTAACGCATATATTCCTAGATATTTTAATCAGCTCAAAATAATTTCTGGAACTCTCAAAGAGGCAGAAGCAGCCCATGTGAATACCTACAATTATTCTGATGGGGTTTGAGTTAAATGACTTACAAAAATGTAGAAGATAAGGTCGAGTCTTTACTGAGAATTCAGTTCTCCTGATGAATGATGGTAAAAAAAGTATTTGAAGTACTGTTAGAAATCTTTTAAATTATTGATTCAATGTGAGCTGTTTTGCTTGGCTAGTTTTTGGATTTGTGGGTTTTTTTGGTTTTTTCCCCCACTAGAATCTAATATATCCAACCATGCTATGGGAGGATGATGCAGCCCACTGGAGCCCAGCTAGCTCAGAGGACAGCAGCGCTGCACCAGGTGTGGGAACAGCCGTGGTTTGGGGTTTTACCAACAGCTGAACCTTTAGAGCCACTTGCTCTACAGTGCAGGGTCAGCCAGCCACGGCAGGGGTCAGGCAAAGGAGAAGGAGGAGGCTCTGTAGGAGGTTCCAGCAGGAGAGGTTTATTGGAGCTGAAGGGGTCACAACAGGAGAGCCCTGAGCACTGCTGGGCACGGGTTTAAAAACTGCGGCAATTCTGGGCTGGGAACAAATCCTAAACCCATGGGGAAGCATCAGGGGCGGGGTGAGGAGGGTCTGGCACTGTCCTGAGGCCAATGACAGAAGGTGGGGGCAGAACAGGGCACATGTCCCAGTGGGGTGTCAGGATAGGGAGCCCCCAGGAATGCCGGTGGGGGAACACTGGAAGGATTGGCTCAAGGCAGGAGTGACATGGAAGGGACCAGAACAAGGGGCAGGGGAACAATGATTGATAGGGAAGGGACTGGAACAAAGGGAGGAGATTGCCATAAAGGGAAGCTTAGGGGAGGATAGAGCTTTCAGGGATAAACCAATTTAGGAGTACACATGGGGGAACAGCAGAACAAACCATCAATATTAAAACCATTAATAAACAAATAGAATAAAAAAGTACAAACTGTAACAGGAAAAAAGACAGTAGAACATGGGAAATAAATCCAAATTAAACTGAAAATATTTTCAAAAAGTATAAGCTGCTGGGCACTAGAGCTGATTCTCCTGATACTAAAACCATTGGTGTTACCACCATTTTTTAGTAGAGTATTTATTCACCTATATTCATAACACCAAGGTCGTGGGTTTGATGCCTGTATGGGCCATTTGCCTCAGAGCTGGACTTGATGAGACTTGTTGGCCCCTTCCAACTCCGGAGACTCTGGGATTCTGCAATCTGAGAAGAGTTGCTAGAAAGAAGGAAAAAAAAAAAAAAAAGACAACAATACAACAATCCACATGCATACAATCTGGGAGATCCAAACTTTAGCTAACATCAGAATAGAATAGACTCATCACATGGAAAAGTCTTTATTGAGTGAAAGTGAAGCATTTTCAGAGAGTGCAAATTAAAGCAATGAAGATCTACAGATCTACTTTGAGAAACTGCATGATTATCTAAGCTTCTCTTTATATATTTCCATATTGATTGTTATTAGCTCTATGTAGACTCCCACAACTGTCAAAGGCCACCAGTCAGACAGGCTGTCTGATTACTTTTCAGGCTTTTTTAAATGCTGCATTTTCTTTAGAAGGATCACTGACTATAATAGTCAAAATAATATTTGACAAAAAATTAAGCCCTTCATGACTGACTAGTAAATACATTACATTCTGTTCTTTATCCAATTAAATACCATATTTTCACCCAAGCAAAGGAGGTTTCATAAGAGCTGTACTTCGTAGGATTTTTGGTTATTTCTTAACCAAGAAGCAAATGTTCAGAGATTCAAAATGGCATTAAAAATACTAATTATTTTAATTTTTAAAAATTCTAAAGTATTTTAATTTCTCTTTACAATTCCACAATTTTCAGACTATCATTCTTGCTCTTCTGTACTCTCATGGGAGAAACACACAAGAACCCAAGGAATCTGAAGAGAGATAGCCAGTGTATTTAAATTAAAAATTATAAGGCAAAACAAGCATTGTTGTTCTTCAAACTGTAATATATCAGGGCAACTGAAAGAAACTGAGTACTTTTGTTCAGATTATGTGGATATTTAAAATAGCTAGCCAAGGTGAGGGGGAAAGAAAAACACTATATCTTAACGAAGGAGTTATTTCTAAATCTGATCCATTTCGAAGGAAAAAAGCAAGTGTCGAAGATAAAAAAATTTGCATGTAATGAATCCTTAAAATTTCGTCCTAATTTATTCACACTGCTTTCATTGCCTGATCAAAATACATTACTTGAAGCACATAAAATATTCTGAACACGGACCGTTAAACCGAGCCCTCATTAGACATAGTGTATCTCCACACATCATTTGAATTTTTGGTGTCTGCTCAATTTATGGAATCATTATAAAATATATCTGAAACCATAGTTTCCTGAAAGAAAAAGGGTGCCACGTGAAACTTTTTGGACTTTTTTCACTAACTTTATTTTCTAAGAATCATCTTGTACAAATTCCTATTCAGAAGTGTATAAAAATGCAGAATAAAAATCTCTTATCCAGAATGGGTAGAAGAATGCCAAGGAAAAAATAATATCCCCATATGCAAACAATATACCTGTAAACATACAAGTTCCTTTAGTGATTTAATCCTTTACTATCTAGGAGAAAAAATTGATTATATCTGTCAAGAACAATGAATGGTGGCATAATCTCGAAAGCCAGACACAGTCAACTGTCAGATACTAGTAAGAATTTTCTCTAGGGACTAATTAAAGAAAGTAAACCATTGCCATGACAAAACAAAACCACGTATCTGATCTCCGATACCACACACATTATAGTGCAGGCATTAATTTGCTAAAATTATTCTGATTGTTCCTGTTTATATTGGCCCATCCCTTTCAAAAAAAAAAGCTAATAATCATCTTAAATATCAACATAATAAATAAGTTTATAAATAAGCTTCAGAAAATTCTAAATTTAAAAAAAAAGAAGACACTTTTTCCTGATGTTTGATAGTGTTCTATTCTATTTTGAGGTGTGGTTTGGAAAAAAAAAAATCACCATTAGAGGATTTATAGAATAGGATAAAGATTTTTTCCCTCTTAATGCACAAGACCACAGTAAAACTAAAAAAAATAGGACTTATTTTCAGTTTAGATTTAAAGAATTCACAAGAAAATCAACTAACATGGATTTTAGGTGATTCATTCATAATTATATTGATTTCATTCCATGCTTATAAAGTTTATTAAATGTTTATAATACATTGTGTTTAAGATGACCGGATTTGCATCCAATTCTCTGAATAAGTAGTTCAATATTAAAGAGTTTTGTACTACATGTAAATTTGCCTGACAGTTTTTGTTCATATTCAGCGGCATTAGTAACACTTAACTAATTTAATATAAACAGGAAAACTATTTCAGTTTTCCAAAATCTATATATTTTCCACATTTTTATTATATTTAACTCTATTTCTGAGCTTAGTGATGTAATGTTTATTTGGCAATAATTTTGATTTTTTCTATTTTTCAGTTGTTTAATTTGCTTCCTGTTTAGATCTATCGTCATTTTGGTTTTGGCTGGGATAGAGTTAATCTCAGAAGCTGGTACAGTGCTGTGTTTTGGATTTAGTATGAGAATAACACTGATGACACACTGGCATTTTGGTTGTTACTAAGTAGTGTTTACCCTAAGCCAAAGAGTTTTTCAGTGTTTCATGCTCTGCAAGTGAGAAGATGGACAAAAAACTGGAAGGGTGGACAAAAAGTTGGAACAGAAGACCTAAACCAGTCAAGGTTTACTCCACACCATACAAATTCATGGTCAGTACATAAAGCAGGGGAGTTGACCCAAGGGGCAGTCAAGGTTTGGGGATCAGGTTTGGTATCAGTCAGTGGGTGGTGAGCAATTGTATTTTGCATCATTTAGTTTGATTTTTCACTTCATTTTCATTATTATAATTTATTGATAGAATTATATTTTACTTTGTTTTAATTATTAAATGGTTTTTGTCTCAACACAGAAGTTTTGTTTTAAATCTGCGCCTTGTTTCACCAGAAGGGGATGGGAGGGGTGGGGAGGATTGTGAACATGTGGATCTATGTTGCCTAGTTCCCAGTTGGGCTTAACCCATGACAATTACAAAAGTAAAGAAATTTATTGGTTTTTTTGTTTTTTTTTTTTTTTTTTACTGCCTAAAATATAGTTGTCTCACTAAAAGTCAGGTGGATTTCCTTTGAAAGATAATCAGAAAAAAACCTCACAGTTCCATGCGGCATCATAATATAGGCTTCTAATATAACTACAAGGTTTCTTTCTTTCAGTGTTTTTGTTTTAGATTTTTTTGTCTGTTTATTTTTTACTAATGATAAATAAGTCAATAAAAAAGTCAACTCACTAATTTTGCCTAACTCCAAATTCTATCCTTATTATCTATACATTTCTCCTTACAGCTCAGGTCCTGAACCTGGTCCTAGTCCAGATTTTGGTACTTACAGCTTGCATCTGAATTGGACCTGCTAGGAAGCTTCAGCCACCATTATAAAAGTGTCTTAGCTTCAGCCACCATTATGAAATTGTCTTTCATGTAGGCTTATTCCAAAGCTAGCAAAGGCTAACAAAGAGAAGACAGGAGAGAGTGACCTACTGGTGTTTTTGATCCAAGTGGGTAGACTAAACAGGGACTGGTGCAAACCAGGGAAATACTTCAGTAACAGAACAGGGAGACACTCACAAATCATTGAATAGCTAGACAAGGTACGGACTAGGACACCAGCTCAGTTCTTGACAAATCTGGATTATAGGCAGGGGTAGCTATCACAGGGAAAGACAACAGGTAAAACTATTATTGACTGTCCTATATGACCCCATCAGATGGCTGGAAGAACTATGAATGTGTCCTAGAAAAAAAATTATCTGAACCCTCTAAGTTTTCTATTCGTATTCTGCCTTCGCAGGCATTGTAAATTAAACCTTAGTAGTCTTAAGCCTTCTCAGTGTGGGTACAAAAGCCAGTTTGTCATGACCTTCATCAAAGGCCATGTGTTCAACTTTTGACGAATAACTTTGTTTTCAAGTTGTGCTTCAAACTTTTGCAAAAGGTCTGATCACTATTTCCTGCTATTTCCTTCAGCTTCTTGACAAATATCAGGCAATCAATGACATGCAGGTTCTCATGGAAGTTCAAGATATCCCAGGAGAGTGCTTAATCAGCTTTGCCTCAGGTGGAATACTTAAAAGTAGTCTGCCTAAATAATCTTCCATCAAGGCAGTTTTCCTGGGGCAGGACTCTGTGTATTTCAGCATCAGGAAGACACTTGCTGATAAATAGTGAACAGTATTATAAAGATCTTCTCCTTGGACATATATTTCTCTATGTAATTCATTTACTCTTAGGGTTTTTAATAAATTAAAAATATTCTTCCTGGGAGAAGCATCTAAATACATTCATATGATTAAGGTGTACATGAGAAACAATTATTACTAAAATAAAATTCCAGTGTTCAGAATGTCTATGTCACACGGAAGTGATGGAAAATCCAGAAAAAGGTCCACTTGAGACTAATATGTCTCAATGTCTATGAACTTTGGAATAAATCTTTATTGTTATTACTAATATTATTTTAGATGAATATGTGAATGCACTTCTTTGTTTAAATCACTGGTAATTTACCAGATAGGTTCCTTTTTACTTCAGCCTGTTCCCATCTACTAGTTAAATACAATTTCTGCTGTCCATTTCTTTTGTAGACCTCAGTTTTTGGTGTTGATAATCTCTGCTTGAGATGTTGTTGTATGATCTGCCAGACGACATCTTTCAGTTTAAAACCAACCACAAAATATTGGTAAATAATTAGACAAGTGATTATTGATCACACATATATAAAAAGTTAAAAATCAGCTTATCCTAGATTTGGGAAGCGAGTAAAAATATGCCAATTTCTTTGAATACACAGCATGCAACTGTTCCTATATTATAACAGCTTCTTCATATAAATTCTTTCTCAAAAGCAGGAGGAAGGATGGGAGTAAAGGAAGACACTTGTAGAATTGGGTGAAGGAAGGACTTCAGTTACTATGGTGATAATGAACATATCCAGGCAAAATGTCACTGAAGGAGGTGCTGCCGAATGCCTGGGTATTGTGCAATTCAGCAAGTATAAATGTCTTTGCATTTTGCAAAAACGTTTCTAAAACCTACAACAGATAACATACTTAAAATGGCCAGCACATAGATCAAAATTACTGCAGAAATTGTGAGAGATTTTTTTCTTGCTTTAAAGCTTAGCTGAGCCCCATTCACTAACATGTGAGTGACATCAGCCATCATTTTGTGACATTGGTGTCATTTTGTCTGACCTCTCCTGCTTCTGCTCCCTCGCCTGAATTGTGTGCATTTTTCTGTTTAAGCACAGCACAAATAAACTTAGAAAAGATAAAGAAATGTCCATGTCTTCATATATAACAGTCTGAAATGAATAGTAGAGGACAGGGAAATAGAATCACAAAATCGCAGAATAGTTTGGGTTGGATGGGACATTTAAAGGTCATCTGGTCTAATCCCCCTGCAATGAGAAGGACATCTTCAACTAGATCAAATTGCTCAGATTGCTGTCCAACTTGACCATGATTCTAATGATGGGATATTTACTACTTCTCTGGGCAAGCTGTTTTCTTTTTGGTAATGATAAATCAAAAGATTTTAATCAGAATTATTTATTGCAGACTATGAGTGCTATAACAATTATTATAATATAGTGCACTATGAGTAATATTGAAGCAATCATGTTAAAGCAATTGTATCAAACCTGGCAAAGCCAATTGTTAAGTAGAGATTGATGTTATTCATCTATAACAAAGACCATGGGCAAACCTCTTTTGCTCAACCCTGTGTGGTATCCCCACACAGTAGAGGAATCTTTACACATACAGTACAAGAAGGGAGATGTAAGGAAACTACAACACAGGAAGTTCCACCTCAGCATGAGGGAGAGCTGCCTTACACTGAATGTGGCAGAGCACTTGAATAGACTGCCCAGGGAGGCCGTGTAATCTCCCTCTCTGGAGACATTCAAAACTGACCTGGATGCATTCCTGTATAACCTGCTCTAGGTGATGCTGCCTTGACAGGGGGGCTGAACTAAATGATCTCCAGAGACACCTTCCAGAAAGACGAGAAAGATGAATGTGATCTGATGCTAGTAGGCCTGATGCCATGAAGACAACCCTAGCATTAGATAACCCCTAATTGTTGTGGAGCCATGGAGCTGTATATTAATGGGCTGTGTCTATCCAAGAGTATGTGTTCAAAACTAAAAGGTACACAAAAATCATGCTATAAAGAAAGCGAGAAGAGGACTAAGTTGTAGAATTTTAAGACTTAGAGTGAAAATGAGACAATAAAATATACAAAGTTCTGAAGGGATTAGGCAAGAAATGTAAATAAGGAAAATATTAAAAAAATAAAAGAAAGGTTTAAGCGACAGAAGCCTGACAGGATAAAAATATTAACTTTGGAAGATGCTGAAGAGATTTAGAAAATAGTGGGTTGATCCAAAGGGCAGAGTAAACAGAAGATTAAGTTAGTGTTCTTGCTTATTTCGTGGTAGGGGGAGAAGAAATATGGTAGAAGGCCAAAAGAGGAGTGGGGGCAAAACAGATAAAATCAGGAACACAAAAAGGCAGCAATACTGTCAGCAGCTTGAATAGAAAGGCTGAGATATTGTAAAGAGACAAGTGGCGGGAATTTGTATCAGTGTAGATACTGGTGAAGGAAAAATTGAAAGAAAATAGAAGTTGTAAGTCTGGCAGGAAAACCACAGCTACTTTTAAGAGAATGGATTGTAAGAAACCTTGCCCTGACGAAGTACAGCTGTGCTAATTATCAGAGTGGAAACAGCCTTGCCTGTACAATGAGGAGGGGTGTCATGAAAGAGTGGGTCAGGTGGTTGAAGGAGACTGCTGGGTTTGGAGTTGGAGATTATTGTAGTTGGAGTCATCTTGTGCTGAAAGTAGGAAGCCTCCTACTGATACTGACAGCAAATTTGTAATTGAGCAGAGAGATTTTAAGCAAATACTGGAAAGCTGCTTTTTGAGCTTTTCTGTGTACAAACTCCTTTTTCCTTCTATAAACACAATATTTCTTGCTTTCTAGATTTTTCTGGAAGTAATTAATCTATCTGGTGCTAAAAGGTAATGTTCACCAGTTAGGTAGAATCGGTTATTTCATTTTAAGTATAAGTGTCTAGGTTATTAGTATATTTCCTAGGTACATGCTTAAGTTAGGAGCTTTTTTCAGGAAATGTATTATGTCAAATATTTTTAATGTTATTGAAGTAGAAATGTTTTAATGTGTACCAATAAGTAATGACTTTATTATTGGAAAAAATAATTACAATCTATGTGTTAGATTAATCAATTCCTTCTATTCAAGTTTAGAGGCAATACTATCATTTTAATAGAATGCTAAGGCTGAATAGCAGTCCTTTTGCCCCTTTAATTGGCTTATGAATCACAATCAGTACTATGAACAGCTCATATGTGCTACTTTCTAGTCCTTGTCCAGTGCATGTCATTAAAGTATACTGGTCTCTACTGTGAAATACTTATTAAACAGCTCAATATTACTTCAGCTCTTGCACAGATTTAGTCTTCTCAACAGGCTAAAGATTCCAAATCTTATTTATTTTTCAGAGTAAACTGAGGGGGGAAAAAAAGGAATAAAAAAATGCAAAACTAGGCTGAATAAGGAATAGAAATCATGAAAATAAATAAGTTCTTAAGATATTACTTTATGGCTGTGGCTGTAAGAAGGAATATTTATTTATATCACAAGTGAAATTAAAAGAAAAAAAATTTGTTCCTTTTATAGATGTGGATATATGAATATGAAATAATCTACCTGTTTATAGCTGTCCTGCAAATATAACACACTTAAGGGACCATGCATACGATTTTATATGCTTGACCAGTAACTCAACTATTGTCAGACTTTTGTTATTTATTTTTTTATTCTGTAGTCAGAGAGACCTTATTCTGACTTCGGCGGTCTCATCCTTTAAACAAGGAAAATGGACATAACCTTCAATACACGCTAGCAGTCAGTGTTCTACTTCAAGGCTTAGATATAGTAAACAAAATCAAAAACCAAAAATCAAAAAATTGGCAATTTTTTTTTAGGTTAAAAATAGATGTTCACTTAACAAAATGAAGCAATGAGGACCTGGTAAAAGAGATACTAAAGCTTTTATTGTTTGAAAGACTTGTGTTTTTAAACAATTTTTTTTAATCTCATTATTTCTTGGTAAGCATTCATCTTGTATCATTTGTTCTGGAATCTGGGGCTCAATTCAATTGCCTGCAGGTAATGGCAAATGCCAGCTAACATGGGCAGGTGAATGAAGCTTTAAGCACACAATATTTCTGATGTAGAGTATGTAGATATTACCCAGGAGTTCTAGACTAGGGATAATTGTAATCACTTTATTATACAGTCGATGAAATAGCCATGTTTGGAACATCATTCATGCTATATATAGTCTAAAGTGCTGAACAATGTTACGAAAATATTTGTGACCTTCTCATTCCTTCTGTAAAGAAATACAGGTAATGATGTTACAAAGTTGTTCCAGTTTAAGGGCAAGTAACAGTGCAGAGAGTAGAGTGACTCAGACAGAAAAAACCATTTCAATTATATGTATATATGAAATTTTATGAATTACATTAATTTTTTATTTTTTGGGAAAGACAGCAAAGTCCAAAGAAGAAACCTTGTTGTAATGGTTCCTAGCACAAGTTCCCTATCCTTTTGGGAAGATTGTGCAATTCAGGATAAGTCTTGCTTTTGTTGCTGATATACCTGATACAACAAAAGCCAATTGGATCTGCGTTTGGCAAGGGCAATGAAGATCAAGAAAGGGCTTCTATGAATAAATCAGCAGCAAAAGGAAGACTTAGAAAATGTAAGTTTGTTACTAGGTTGTTCAGCATGCATGGCAACAAAGGCTTGAGATATTAAATACATTCTTTTATCATGGTCTTTGTTGTTAAAACTGGCTTTCAATGCTCCTTGGTTCCTGAGACCTGCAGAAAGGTCTGAACTTCTAGTTTTACCGTTTCAATAAACTGGACACATACTGTGGGATCTATGGGATTTGGTAGCACAAGCACTGAAGGACCTGACACCGGCCAGCTGATATCACTCTGAGGCTACTTCTGAATATCCATGAAAAGTAATGGCAGCATGGTGACTTGATGAGCTCATTTCAGAGGACTAGAAAACAACAAATGTCCCTCCTGTCTTCCAGAGGGTCAAGAAGGAGGATCCAGGGAACTATGAGTCACATTCATGAAGGTTGTTATTATTACCTTGATCTAGATTTTGAAGCAAGAGAGGAGGGGTACAGTTTAGTACAATCTAAACATCATCATATTGAGGAGTGACATTCAGCTCCAAGATGTAGAGCCCTTAACGTTGATGGTTGAATATAATTGTTTATAAATGAATTATGTACCTAATCTTTCTTTATATTTAATGGTGATGCAGCCAACATAGCCAATGAAGACTTAATATCAGTACCTATATTATCCCTATATCTAGAAAAATAATTTTGGGGATTTAAATTTTGCAACTAAATCTGACACAACCTATGATAAGAGAAAAAAATATTTCTAGACTTGTGGTTGTTTGCAAAGAAGTAAATAGATTTTTTTTATTTAAGTAAATGTTATTTTCTGTATCTGAAATCACTGCAAAAATACCATTTACACTTGGCATTGTTGAGAAATATAAAGCTCTGAAAGATCTATAATAAATTCTTTCTATTCATGTATTAAGAAAAATTTAGGCTGTTTTGACATTATGTCTTCTTTGTCCTCTCCTCCTCTTATATTAAACATAACACTACTCATAATTCTGGTTATGAATACAAGTGTTATCTGGAAAACAAGCATATTCAAATAATTACCTGCACCAAATCCAGATACAAATATTTGACTGAATTATAATTGTTGGAATGAATATGAATGTGGGAAAAAATGCTAAAAGAAGTGTGTTTAAATTGAAGTTGACTTTTTCTTTAAATTTATTAGGAAAACTGTGTGAATTATGTGCATTTAAAATATCTGAGCGGTCTGACCATTTAGCTCTTTTAATCATACTTAAAGTAATTAGAAACTCAAAATCAGTTTTTATCTATTAACAGTAGTCAGAGTTCTTGTATCATTTCTAATGCAGCTGCTAAAGTGCATATACAGAGCATAAAAAATTCACTAAGAGAATAATGACTATCTATTATTCAGAGGATTAATTTACAAAATATCAATGATCATTTAACTGGTTTTTTTGCACTTAGAGTCCCTATAGATTTCAATGATACACTTTGAAATTTGTTTTCCAGTGTAACAGATACAGTACAATACCTAAAGGATTGAGGGATTGGCTTTTGAATATTAGAATAGGTCAAGAAGTGAGTCACCAACAGATAAATATTACAAGATAGTAAGAAAAAAAGAAAAAGGAAGTTCAAGAAGTTGATAAAAAGCACCATGTTTTTTATTATTTCCCCATTATAAAAGAAGTGAAAGTTTATCAAAAAACCATAATATTGACAGTTTAAAAATACTTATATATTGATCTTATCTTCTTCTATAGGGAGGATTAAAAAATGGAGAAGTAGTGCTACCAAGACTTATTGTATTTGCAGGTAGTTTGAGTATTGTCCTTTTTTTTCAGAAGAAGATAAACTTTTTCAGTGAAGATATGACAAAAGTAGTACTAGGGAATAAATTCTAAACTTTGGCTGTTTTTTAAATCTCTATTGTGAAACACTCAAAGCAATTTACAAATTTAAATTTAATCTGTCAAATTACTTCAGATTCAGGGAAAGAGAAAATATATTAATATGTTGTTCATATTACTTTATTATTTTTTATTTAAAAGATATTTTCAAAATATTTTGATGAGATATTTCATTAGAGCAAAACCAGAGCTGTGGTATACTTGAGGAAAGCAAGAGCTAAGGAAGAATGTGGAAGTATTTGATATTATTTCTGTTTACCTCAAAACTTCATGAGTGAGTCTCTGGGGTAAGAAACCATTTGGTTTCAGGTTCATTTTCCATTCCATCTAACTGAAGTCACTGTTCTTACTGAGCATTGCATATGGCACAAGTTAGCAGAATATTCTGAAGTGCAAGGCTTTCAACCATACCTTGAAAGCTCTTCTTTCATAAAACTAGTCATTTACTGATTATAGTAAGGAGCAGAATCAAATGATAAGGCTCCTCTTGGACGTCTTCAGTGTATGTCTCTACAGGTGAGCTAGTCTTTCTATGCTCCTTTGCTCGGTGAAGAGAAATAAGCACTTCTAGGGCACGATTCATTTCATCCTGAAGTTGGTGTCAGAAATAGGTCAGGTGGTTTTCTTCCTAAATAGTGCCTCTTTTTCTCTATTGAGAATAAAGAGAACCCAGGGTGACTAGCTCAGCTGTATGGTAGACGACTAACACAAGATAAAATTCATGCTACCCAGGATATGTCAGCAAGTTCTCTACAAGAGAACTCTCTGCAAGAACTGTACAACTGTTCAGATATTTAGCAGTGGATGACCTAGTTTACGGATGCACTTAGGGGCTAGGACTCTGTTTTTCTGCATTGCTACTATCTTGTTCTTCCTTTTCAGGAAGAAAGATAATTAGTTCTTGTCAAGACTCAAGCAACCTTCTATTAGTCTTGAATTATTCAGTATCTTAGATGAGTATCTCTTCATGGAAAATATATGCAGAACTGCTTTTCATATTACTTTCATTATTCTGTCATGATCTGTAACACAGTGGGAAAGAGAATTAAATGCCAATCAGAAGATATATGTCTGGTAATGTGAAAGGTTTGTATCTTAAAGTGCATGAAAAAGTTTCTTGAATACCAGAAAATATTAAAAGATTGGTATGGCTGAAATATAGCAGCATGCTTATAAATAAAAATTATTTCAATTAACATTCTGAAAATATTTATAAAAACTATTTCTACATAAAACCTAGATAATAAATTTTCATCCAACATATGAACAGCTTCAAGTTAGATCTATACTAGACATTTCATTCTTCATGAAATGTGGAATCAATCTGCATATGCAGTAAGTCTAAGTCTTGGGATTTTCTGAAGATATGGCAAATCATGTCTGCCAATTGCAGAATTAGTCTGACACACTGAATCAGACCTTCTATATACATATACAATTTCCTTCTATATACATATACACCTGAACTATGCATGTGCAGCAGGATCATTGTGAAACTAGCTGTGTATTAGAATTTTTGGTCAAGAAAATATCAGCTGTTTTTGTTGAACGGATTTAATCCAGTCTGTGTCGGATAAACACGTTGTAAACTTTCCAGCGTTGGTTTGTCTGTCTTAATTTCAGGCCAGCTGAATAAAACCACTGACTCCTGTCTTGAAGTTATGATTTTATGCAGTAAAGTTCTAGATAAAGTAAAAATATAGCTGGATTGAAAGTTCAAATATGTAAATCTCTAAGGGCAATGTCAAGACAAAAAAAGAAAATTCTGGGATCCTGTGAGATCTGCATAAGCTTTAGGTAAGGCAAACTAAATAATTTCTAAATCACCACAGTAAAGTCACTACTTTTTCATTGTAGCTCACCGTTTCTTTAACAAGGAGTTAGAAACTTAGCTCTCTTTCCAATGTAGGGAATTAAGTAACTCTTCTTGTACACTGTTGCCTCAGTGTCATTCAGTACTTAATTATCAGCTAGTGATTCCCCCTTGTGCTTAACCACTTGAGAGCCTTTTGCATTTTTGGATCTCTGCCTATAGAATAAAAAAAAAAAAAAAAAAAAAAAAAAGGAAAAAAAGACATTTTTCTTANTGCAAAACCACTTTGTCTGCCTTCCTACATGATGGTCATGCTGAGCTGTGAAATTATCCAACAGAGATTTACTCACTTACCAGCTTTACAAGTGAGCTAAAGAGGAAGCATTAAAAATGTTCCATAACCTTCTTTCTGCCACTATCCCTCTTCTTCATGCTAATAAAAGGTAGATACAGAGAAGAAAAATAAAAATGTCCAATTTGATATTTTCCTTTAAGAATATAGTGAGAGAAAATCTGTCCGTCTCCTGCAATTTTATTTCCTCTGTAGCCCAGGATTTCTTTTGGCATATGTTTTAAAGATGAATGCTTATGTTTTCTGTAACTGCATTTCTTACATAGGTTAGCTACAAGAACAAAATAAAATATCTGTTTCCTAGATACATAACACCACTGAAATGCAATGCTTTTATACAATAGAGGCAGATTGGCAATGGGCAGGATACAGGCAGAAGAAAATAAAGCATTGCTTTCATTTTAGATAAAAAATATTGACCCTTACAGTAAATGACCCATTAGCCTCAAGATAACTGAATGTTCATACTTGATTTGTTTGAGAGTCTTCCCTTTTTATATCTAGATTTTTTTAAATCAGATTATGATTTTCAAGGTAATGAATTGTTACTGTAGCTGCAAACTCAACAGAATGAGAGAAGAAATTATTATGCTTTTGATTTATGCTCTGTTGCTGACACCATCCTCTTACAAAGACTTAAACACAAATTATAACAGATCAAAGACTTATTAAGGGTGCTTTCAGTGTTAAAAAAATCCATTAAGAAGGAATATGTAAAATTGGATAATTGACTCAAAAGAAGCTAGAGCAGAGATTTAAATACAGGATTGGGCTAGGTGGCTTTTGTACCTTTTGGACCACACAATTTAGAAAGGGTTTTTTGGGGGGGTGATTGTTTTGGGGTTTCTTGTAAATAAATGCCTAATTACATCATCTGCTGTTAAATATTAGTCAACAGTGCCCTGGCAGCCAGGAGGGCCAACTGTGCCCAGAGGAGCATCAGGCACAACATCACCTGCTGGGCAAGGGAGGGTACTGTTCTGCTCTGCTCTGCACTGGGGTAGACTCTTATAAACTGCTGTGTGCCTCAATATATCAAAGACATTAAGCTATTAGGGAGAGTCCAAAGAAGGGTAAAAGGGGGCTGAGGTCACTTGGTCTGTTCAGCCTGGAGGAGACTGAGGGGAGACCTCATTGCAATCTGCAGTATCCTCATGAGGAGAAGATGAGGGGCAGGCACTGATCTCTTCTATGTGGTGACCAGGGACAGGACTCAAGGGAATGGCCTGAAGGGGAAGTTTATGTTGGATATTAGAAAAAGGTTCTTCACCCAGAGGGTGTTTGGACACTGAAGCAGATCCCCCAGGGAAATGGTCACACCACCAAGCCTGGCAGAGGTCAAGAAGTGTTTGGACAGTGCTCTTGGGAACATCGTGCGACTCTTGTGGATAGTGCTGTGCAGGGCTGGGGGCTGGGCTTGATGCTTCTTGTGGGTCTCTTCCAAACCATCATATTCTGTGATCGTAAAAAAGAAGAAATTTAACCTTAATAGATGGATTATCATATAATTTTATTTAAAAAAAAGGAAAGGAACTTTCACAGTTAACATGCTCATTATGGGATCTTCTACACAGTGCTTTTATATGAAACTTTTTAAATCTTAGTGCTCTGAAACGAGTGAGAAGCCACAGATTTTTACCAAGACAGCAAGCACTAGTGTCAAGTTGTTGCAAACATAAAGTGGACAGTATTCAATAATAATGTTAATTAGATTTCATTCTTCTGGAACACAAAGGATGAAAATAAAAGGTATTTAAAGTAAAAAGTTTGGAATGTTAAGTGTGACATCTGTGAATTTCTACTTGTACTGGAGCCATGGCTTTCTTACATGGGCATAGAAGAATTTTAAGAGTTGTGCAGTTTTTAAAGTTATTTACTTGAATGCAGTCAATCTGAAGTACAGAGAGAAATAAGGTACATCTGTATCCATCTGTAGACACAACCCAGAAAGGCCAGTATAACCCTGAAAGAGTAATTCAGTAGTACCTTGATCCACTATATGCACTAAGTGTACAAATGGGAACAAGACGAAACTACAAAACACAAGGAGTCACAGAGTACTTCAAAAGTGTATCACTTTTCAGACTTCTCAAAGCATTTTGCAAAAATTTTTTTTCTATAAGTACAGTTGGAGTACCAAGAAAATGAACTGTCAGAGACACTCTGGCTACACGTGATTTCTCAGTCAAAATAATATCTTATGAACTATCTAAAAAAAAAAAGGAATAATAAAAAATAGTGTAGTATACGCTGAGATGTCCTGTGTTCTTATTCTGACAAACTACTCATAGAGACAGACAGCAAATCAAATGTTTGCCATAAATTCTGATTAGATTTGAGATGTGTCTCTTTGTGTTATCTAGACTAGCTCTTTGGCTAACTCTTTGGTTTACTTCAAATTCTCAATCCCCGATGGTACACATTGCATAAAAGCTAATTCACATTAGGACTCTCCTCTTGAGCAATGCCTGTGATTCCTTCAAATATGAAACTCACACTTACCTCATTAAAAATTCTTCTCTGGAAGTGTTGGAAAGCACTCTGTCAAGCCTATCCCCATCTTCCTAGCACAGGAAATAATAAAAAAATCTAGAGTCTTGATTCTTCAAATCAAATATCCCTACTTCTCCTTATTATTCAGTATCTTTCTTTGGGATCACTATTCCAAATGTCAGCACAATTAAGGGCAGAAAAATATTGTGTATTTCTATCTAATTTTCAGATGGGGAACACATCAGTAACCAAGGTAGCTTTATTTTTGAAAGGAACATGTGAACAAGACTAGATTAAAAAAATATACAGCTTTCAAAAACAAAAAGTATCTTTGGCCACAACTTCACAGCTCACTATCTAGTATTAGAAGTGAATCTAAATCTACTGTCATTTCTGATAAAGTAACAAATACAAATTTCTTTTAGGAAAATGGTAGAAAAGCAGTTATTTCTTTTAATTTCTTTACTCTAGAACATATTTTCCTCTTACATAGATTGAACATTAACTTACTACTTTTTTTCTGGAAAGCAAAGTTGAATACTGAGTAAGGAATTTTATTTCATTTCATTGTCACAAGGAAATTGCAAGGACACATTTATTTGGGTCTTGTCAGCTACTGAAGAGATTTTAAGAAAATCCCCTTTGAAGTCCTCTATATGTTCCACAAATACTTTGGTTAGCAAGGTTTTGGCAAGCTACAGTCTTAAGGTCAGGAAAGAAATTTTTTCTTATTACTACTACTGTGAGGAAAGATAAAAGTTTATTCAGAAGATTGATAATGAATGCAGACATGGATTTCATTCTATCCATGTACCCTACAGTCTATTTGATATATAGAAATTTGTATCCCATGAACTGCAGCTCAGAAACTTTACGTTGGTGATAAACAGAGCTGCTTGTATTCACAACTGCTTATGTTATACATGTTCTTGCTTATATTCACAAACAGTTCAATTGTATTTGTCTTACTCTGGAATCTAGAAACTCCCTTATCTGGATGCTGCAAAGACTGTGTACTAGGTTATAATTTTCTTCTGGAGAAGGCAAGCAAGTTTTACTGAATGGGAACAATAAATCTTAGAGGAGGGAGAGGGTGTTTGACAAGCCAACAAAGGAAGAGAAAATGCAGGACAACAATGAATACAATTAACGAATTTTGTATCTTTTTTATTCAACAAGAGATTAAAACCACTGCTTGTTATTTTCTCCTTAGTGTCGGTAAGTTGAAAATACATCTAATAACAGTGAAATTTGCAATTAACATAAGCTGAGGCTTCACATGAGCCTCTTTATAATTCATGCATCTTTAGAGCACATGCCAAAGCATATTCTGATTTCTCACCAGGGTGCACAGGTTTCCAATAGTACTTGTAATTGAGAAGATGTCTAGGATTTTTAAAAGCTAACACATTTTTGAGACATTAGTGATACACAATAACTAACTCCCAAATTTTAATCCCACACTTTGATGCCATCAAAATACATATGGACAGTCTGGTTAAAGAAAGGCCGGAAATATGACTATGTTTACTTAACTATGTAATTAATATTTAACCAAGAATTGTTGTTCAGTAGAGAAGTCCATATTCTCAGTATGTTCACAAATTAAAATTATGAAGTGATGGAAATTGTGAGGCTAAATTATCAGAAAGATTTCACTAGATCTTTTATATTCTATCTTTCTCTCAGGAACTACTCTTTCCTATTAGGGCTGAAAGATCCATGGCAGTGTTTTGATTTCTTACATTTTAATATTTCTTGCAGCAAAAAATTCTGCCTCTTGGCCTTCTGTTTTCTGATGCAGTTAAAAAGTATTCAGTCCATTGCCCTTAAGTTGCTGCTACTTGGCTGTGCACATGGCTTCCTTGAGAGCTTTAATTTGAATGCAATTCTGTGCCCAGTCAGACATCGTATCAAATTATATGGTTTCTGATAATAATTCTATCACTAGCAATTTACAAGAGTGAGCCTTTCATCTTTAGAATAAAAATGTGGCACAATAATAAAGCAAAGGGACAAATCAGAAAGCAGACTGGGTGTGTTATGCACCAGCAGCACACAAAGAAATCATTTTTGCTTTGAAAATATATTCTTTTAAAACTTTGTGAACATCTGAAAAGTGCCTGAAGATTTCTCTCATGACTGCATCTGATTTAGAATTAATGCTGAAGCTTTTTCTGAGTCAAATTCAGGCAAGAGCCAAGAGAAGCATGGGGAAGAAAATGAGAAAACATAATTTCATCATTTCAGACATAGATATTCCTGATTAAAGACTGATGCCTTAAAGCTGGCATGGTGTAAAAAATCTTACACAATCTTCATAATTTCTCTTGTGTTTACTCACAGAACCATAATGTACTTGATACAATTTAGTTATCAAGAGCAATCTGGACGTGAAATCTTGGAAAATTTGAGTTTAGTTCAGAAAAATCAACTTAAAAAATAAAAAGGTTAAAGAGCCAAAAAGTCTTGGCAAGAAGATCTATTTCTTTACCTCTTGCTTTTTCTCAAAACAATATAATATGTGGTTATATGAAAAAAGGGTGGCGATAGGTGGTATTTTGAGACAACGGTAGATGGATGACAAACAAAAAATTTGTTCTGAGTAGCAGCTGGTCAAAAGATAGGATATCTTGGTTCATGACTGCTGGCAGTGGACACCTGTGTTTTGGTAACTGAATCAAACTACTTACTAAGTTTGGATGTTTAGTGATGTTATTAGTAAGATGCATTTCCTGACTGGATAAAAATGCTAAAACTGTTGCAAAAAGACATAAGAACTTTATTAGAGATTCTCTCTGTGTCCAGGTAATTTTGGGGAGCATGACAATGCTGATAAGGGTTGGTGGAAAATATTCTGGAGCGCTGCAATATGCAGAGGCATTTATTTCTCACAGATGAAGACTCCTGCTTATGAAAACTTTAAAATCTATATGAAATTTCAATCTTGTATCAAGGGTGTATTTTAGGAAAGAAAGTTAATGTTTTTTTTCATTGAGACACAAAGTGTCAGATGGGGAAGTAAAATGAATTATGGAGGGGTTCTGTGCTTTGTTGTCTCTGATCAGAGTCAGATATTGACTAGACACATTTCAGATGGTATAAGTAAAACAACCACTTGAATTTTGAGGTAGCAAAGGAATTATTTCCTGTAAGTTTTACTGTTAAAATAATTTATGAGTCAGTTTATGATGATAGATCTGATTCAATGTTGAATGAGTTTATTAAAGGAACTCGAAAGACCTTAAACAGCCTTGAAACTTACCTTATATGTATTATAAAATAACATCTAAATCAAACAGTGCCTCATAAACAGATTTACTGGAAGCAAAACCCAATAAAAAGTATATAGTCTCATACTTAAACAGTAAAAAGTGCACAACAGATATAGGCCTACCTTAATAGAAAAGGATGTCAAAGAGCCATTCATTACAAAATGAATTTCAAAGATAATCTATAAGTATACTAAAAGCTTAGATTTATGATAAGGCAAAGATGACAAGGTTTTAAAATCTCTGTCTCTGAGTGAGTGTCTAGTTTCTAGGTCATGGACTTAAATTCCTATTAGCACCATAGTCACTAAAAGTTGTACTGACTTTCTGATTTTACTGAAGTTAATAACTGTTATCTAATATCTTTGAGATTCCAATAAATGTGTGTGCTACACATTGTCACCACTCTCTGTCATTGAAATGTTGCGGCCATATTTCAGTACTACTTCTGAAATTTCTATAGCATTTTTCAAGTGCAGTATTTTAGTTCACATTCAGCTCACAGAGCCTGTGTCTTCATTTGCAGAGTGTGTCTTCCTGACTCTGAAAATGAACTTGGCATGAAGAACTGCACACATGTTAGGTTTTATAAATGTGGTGAGTGTTTGCTTGCTCTAAACATTTTTGAAAGTTATTTTAATGCTGTCTTTAAAATGCTGGAGATGGATATATTGTACATCACAGGAAGGAAAAAATATTAGGATAGTTATATAGGCACTCTCATTTTAATTAATGAATATGAAAGATAAATGCAACTGTTTCATAGTGGAATGGTGTTTTAGCTGTGTTAAACACATGAATATTCCAGGCAGTCTTTCAACTGAACTTGTCAGTATTTCTTAATATAAGAAATTTGGCCCAGCCAAGTTACTCATACAAACATTCATACTGGTGTCAGTGAAAATGCTTACTAAATATTAAATCACATGTAAGATTCTAAAGAACTGAATCTCTTTATTTCATTGCTAAATTGTGAGATCATTGTGAATAATTAAACATGATTAGCATAAATTAAATCCATTAGTATAAACTCATGTTAATATCTGGTTGCCATTTTCAGTCAGAGATTATGTGATCTGGTCTTTTGTCAGTGGCAGTTTTCTAGAATGACTTTGAAATTGGAAAATTTTTAGTTTTATAATTAATTGATATGTCTATGTTTTACTTACAAAAATTATGAGAAAATTAACTTTTCTATATATTTATAAACAGAGAAAATAATGGATATGTATAAATGCTGCCTAATATGTACATATAACTCTTAACAATATTAAGTCACAGATATCTATAAGTTTTTTCATGTTTTTCTGTGTGAGAAAGGATGATGCATGCATGGAAATTTGCATATGTGAATATGTCTGTGCATATATATGAGTACATTTACATGTATATATGTATTTGTATCATTTAGATAGTATTTACATGTTTGCTCTACATTCCATACACATATGTCTGTTAACTAACACTCATTTTTGTTGGAGGGTAAAGCTGAGACATACATGAAAAAAATGAAGAGGACTTGCTTTTTAGAGATCTAAGTTCGGTCTTTATTTTTCTAGACTGATACACTCATTTAATTCAGCTCTAAATGTCTCAAAGTGCAACATCATCAAGTAGCCAGGTTAAAAAAAAAAAAAAAGGCACAGCAGACAGAAGTAATAACTATGTTGTTCTTGTCTTCTGTCCAAATAAGAAATATTTTTTGGCTCCAGCTGGTAAATAATATTCCAAAAATATTAGGATGAAGGAAAGCTTCTGTGCTCTTGATCTAAGAAAAAATGTTTTTTATGAGTCAAAGTACCTTAGGCAACAGATGATGATAAGATATATTGAATAAGATATATTCTTTGGATAATTAGTCTTATTCTGGTTATAATCTTGTTAGAATTTTTTTTCCCATGGGTGTTTTTCAACTTTTATTCCTTTACTCTGTGTTCTTCTATTGCCTTGCCTTTCAAACCATCCAACTTCAATCCATTTGTCTGTTATATTTTTGCTGTCTCTCTTGGTTATAATTCACTGGAGTTGAACCAGGACTTTTGGCTTCCAGCATCTCACAGCAGGTGTGAGCTATCAGCAAAGCTTGCGGGACGTGCATCATAAGACAGAGAGGTATGTGTTTTCAGACCTGTTTTCTAGTCCTTGGCCAGAAATTCAACAATGTCTCCACATGTTGGAGCATTCTGATAACTACTTTATATCATACAACAAGTAGTGGCCCTGAGCTTCTGCTATGACAGGAAATTTTGCTGGAGTGATGTAGCTAAAGCTCTTTTAATAATCCACCCGTTAGTTACAGAATGATTTCTCCAAATCTTTGCTGAGCTACTAAGACAGCTCCTTGAAAAGCTATTAATAGGCTGGCTTTATAGACTGTCTTTCCAATAGTGAGAAAAATTCAGTTTCAATGCAAAAGTAAGTGATCAACCACTCATCTCTAGCAAGAATTATAGCACTGTATGCTTATGCATAATACTTCAGAATAAAAAACACAACAAAATGAAAATTAAACTCCTTTTTTCAGTATATTTCTAATTCCTTTAAATAAAAATGTTATAATAGACAAGCCAGAGTTCTGTCTCAGACAGATGATCAAAAGTGTTGGTATCACCACCATCATTATCATAATAAGAATTTAGGGTGAAATTTTTGCAGAGCGGAAAACTGAAACAAACAAAACCAAACCTAAAGTCCAGACAGAAGTACCTATTCATTTAGCTGGCAATCTGTTAATGCATAATTTTTAAATAGACAAAACCCAAAAAAACCAAACAAAAAACCCAGAAAAAACTCCCCTAAAATACAAATACCAGAAATCTGTAGTAAACTAAAAAAAAAAACAAAAACAAAAAACCCAAACAAACAAACAAAAAACCACAACCATAAAAATCCCACCAAAACCCACAAAAACAAACAAAAAACCCCAAACAAACAAACAAACAAAAAAAAACCCACAAAAAACCACCCACACCAAAAAGCCCAGTCATTTGCAAGTACACTTCAGCTCACTAGTTTTTTTAAGGATGAATCTGAACAAATCTGTTAGTGGATATTCTAAAACTTGTACTTTAAAAGGATTCATAAGCGTAAGATTTCCAGAAAGATCAGCAGGTTTTCCTAACAATCTACACATCCTTACTAAGGGTTCTGAACACATTTTAGAGCTTCATGGTCTTGTGACAAAGGCATCCAACTCGTGTCTCTTGAGAGACTGATCTTTTAATCCTGTGTTGACTGCCACAATTTATCAAATGATATTCAATGCATCTACTAGTAAGATAACAACAGGTAGTTCCAGTTTTTGTAGAACCCTATAATGGTAAAAGTAGTTCTCCCCATAATGAGATCTTTAGTGCTGGTGCCCTCTGCCTTTTTCAGAGATTCTTGATTCTATTAATTGGTTGCACATTCTAACTTTGCACCTGACTTAGATGGTGTGAGTCTAATACACTGCATTCAGAAACGTCTGAGGAACTCGGTGGACGCATGATACTCACCACTTGATGTTATTTTCTTGCTTGGTTCTTTCTTAGAATGGGCAATCTAGTTTCTTAATCCTTTTTTCAAAATCAATCATGATTTTCACACCCCTGATTATTCCATTATCTTTTGTTACTCTTATGCTCATTTTCTTTTCCTTTGAGGTATAAATAGAACAGCCAGTCTCACAGCACGACAGAGAGCTTTTACTTGGCCTGTGCTTGAAGATGGACTGAGCAGCATTGCATTAATAAATGGATGTCCCAGTGCCAGTGTACCATGAGGGCTGAAGGCTCCCTGTGGAGAATAATAGAAGGGCAATATGGGAGAAAGGAAGCAGTGTTTTGGCACAAGCTTTTAGCAAATTTGTGCTGCATACTTTTGTCCTTTCGGGAAATAGAAAGTAATTATAGCTTCATTACAGTGTCTTGTAGAACTATTGTTTTTTTGATAAAACAAACAAAAGATTTGTTATTAATAAGAATCTAAAACCTCAAGAGTTATCTGGTCCATAAAAAAAAAAAAAATAAAATACCCTTTCTGGTTCTATTCAACATCATATTAGGCTCACTTATTTTGTTTGCAAATTGAAGACAGAATTTTTTATCCACTCACATCTGTATTTCCTTCTGTTGGTATAAAATAACTGTAATCTTCCATGTTTGTGTCAGAGCCTTTCCCAGCTGCAACTCCCCCTTGACTCTGAACAATTCTGTGTGATATAAATGCCATTCATTTTAGGAAAAACAAGACACTCAGCAGGCATGACACAATCAGTTATTATATTCTGAATACTCAAGTCTAAGCAAGTTCAAGTCCTGCAAATGTGGACAAAATGTTGGCAATATCTCCTTTTAGACACACAAAAAAAGAGAACACAGACAGCTGTATTTTTCTTAAATCAGATTATAATTGGCAATTGCATTAACACAAGTAAAATTACATCTTGTTAGCTAACTCTTTATTTCAAGAAACTCAATTGTATAGATTTAATTAATTCTATCATCCATATGTATAGATATAATTTTTAGTCAAAAGTAAGTTTAGAAATAGATTGTTGGATTTGGGCTTCTTTCTTTTCTTAAACAGTTATGAATTAACACAAAACAGCTGTAAAGTGATGAAAGATGTGATGTAAAAGAAAAGATGGAAAGGAAAGACAGCAGTAAATGCCTCTGAAAAGAGGAACAATGAATCTTGAGGAAATTTCTCTCAACCTGGCTAAGAAATTATTCAAAGATTATCCTTTCTTTAACATTAGAATCAATACTAAGCACAAGGTAACAAAATTTATAGATGGCACAGAACTGGGATTTACAGTGTCAGAATGCATCAAGAGGGTTATGTTCAACAGGAATAGTTCTGACTGCCGTTGTATGAGAGCCTGTTCCAACTGAAGTCCTGTGTATCATGCTGGTGAGCCTCATTCAAGGAAGATGAGCTCGATGTAAAGAATAAGTAGCATCATAGAAAACCTGGTTTACTTCAGGATACCATGCAGTTTATTCTACTTCAAAAAAATTGAGAAGAAGAGGAAGAAGAAGAAGAAGAGGAAGAAGAGGAAGAGAAAGAAGAAGAAGAAAGATCAAATGTTTCTCAAATGCCTCACAAAGAGGATTTCACAAGAAAAGTGGGAGTATTCAAAACAGCTGAATAGTACTGATACAAGAACAAATGAGTATAATTTTACCATAAATATGCTTTAAGAGATCTTGAAAGAAAGTTGATAAGCCTAAAAGAATAATTTACAGAAGAAAAAAAGTAGAAGAAACCTGACAGATTTCAAATGAGGGTGCACTAAATTAAAAAAAAAGGTTGCATAAGAGGTTTGCACCAAGTACTGCATTCTGCATTTCTGTGGTCAAGACCAACACCATAAAGGGTATTTCAATTTGGTAGCACTTAACACAGTCAGGGAACCACTATTAATATGCTTTGAATCTGAGAAATGCTACTGAAATACTGTGACAGTAAAATTATATTGTTTTCAACACTGTAAACTGGAGTTCAGCATACGTGTAAATCAGAAACAACAAAGTTCCCAGCTCTCTTTATTCTGATGAGTCTGTTTTATCATTTAGCTTCTTACACCATTCTTATACCAGTGTATGTGCTTACAAGACTACCTGTTGAATCAGAGCAGAAAATAGCTGCAAAATAAACAAAAAGGAGAATAAATTACTTTTTTATATTTAAGCCAAAATTTGGGTCACTGTACAGTCTACAAGAAGTTGTTCTAACCTAAGCAAAGAATGAAGGCAAGAACAGCATAGTCAAAAGACAGAAAAGACTTCTTGCACAGCAATCTTTTAATCTTAGAAATATACAATCATAGAACAGTTTGGGCTAGAAGCCCATTTTGATGTGGAATTTAAAAATACCTAACCACTAAAGATTAAATAATCTTAAAGTATGTATAATCTTAAATTAAAGAAATAATAATCTTAAATGTAGAAAGAAAATAAATATATAGAGAAAGAAAATAAAAGTTAATAAAAATATTTCTAGAAATATTTTGTCTTGGATTGCCTTTTGTTGCCCTTCTAAATCTTGAAAAGCCCTAGAACGGAATAATCTGGTAAACAGAATGATCACTGGGTTAGGAAGAGATTTCAGATCAGTTTTCCCTCTAAAGCATAAACCTTTGGCTATTTGACAGGGAAATGTCATTATAGCCCTGCATTTGTATTTTCTGCAATACATTTGAAATTGTCCCCATTTTTTCTGGTGATTAAAGCTTAAAAAGTGTCATAAAGTTTTGGTAACCAATTAAGAAAAACATTTTATTTTTAGATTCAAATATCTTAATTAATCATACAAGATTAATTAATGCTTCTTTGCATATTTCATATACATAAAGCCACAAGAAATGCTGAGAATTACAAATTAGTGAGGAGTTACTTCTATTTTGAATATTTTTTCATACATAAATGCTCTCTCCAGCTGTACATGACACTGGAGACATAAAGTAGGACATATTAAATAAAATTCCTAGTCAGGAAAATACAGTAAGTATAGTACACTTTAATTTGAAGAAATATTTTAGTCTATCTAGATAAAACTTGGATTTACATCAACTGAAATATAAGTGAGGAGAATATATGAAACATAGTGACTAAATAAGAGGAATTCAAGCAGTTTTTTTCAAAAAAACCTCAGCTCATGTTTCAGTTGATTTGTGTCACTGAACATTACATATTCCATACATTTTAAATGAAAAACCTCATCTCCTTTAATTGCTATGCAAAAAGAAGAACTGAAGAATTTATTAAATGATGACTCTTTACCTTAGGACCCTATAAATAAATAATCACATAAACTGATTGAACATGGGTTATTAAGAAAATAGGACTGAGGAAAGTTAGATTGCATATATCAATCTGATTTTCACTCAAAGGAAAGAAACAGTAACAACCATGAGAGGCCTATTGGCTATACAAAAGAGGGATTTTACCTCCTAAGCACTGAAAATATTAATGTTTAAATGGCATTTTAGCAGGAATGAAGGGAAGAAGAATTCAGAAGAATTCAACCTAGAAGTGAGTAGCTCTGATCTTTTTTCTTTTTCTCAGGGAGACATGACCTATAACATTAGCCATGATCCCAATTCCAGTTATTGAGATAAACAAATAAACAAACAATCCCCCACCCCATCACTGTATAAATGTTTTTTTCAGTTTGATTGAGTGTAAGAATGATCCCAGCCTAACATGTGAGCTTTACTGCTTTAGATAGCACAGGATGTACTTTCACAGTCAAGTGCTGAGGATGGTCTATGCCTCCCATATCATGTAATTCCAATTAAATGGAATAATCATGAAATATCTTTGAATAGTATTTTCAGTTCAGATATTGAAAAATGAAGTAACAAACATGAAAGTAATTAATAATAACTGGAAAATATTTTTTATAACAGAATGATATAATCAGAGAATTGTTAGGGTTGGAAAGCACCTCTGGAGATTATCTAGTCCTAAACATAAATGTGTGCCTCAGGGCACTGGAAAAGTTCCATGATTTAAATAAATCGTGGTCTGGAGTTAAGACAACAGAATTTAACCTAGGTATTTTTATTTTAAGTCAGGAAAATAATGTTAAATTTTAAATTAATATTGAACTTATGAGTGACTTACCTTAATTTTAGGTTATTAGTCAAATGCATAAATTGAGAAATTATCATAATTCAAATGAATACTGTGCTACAGAATGGCAAATAAAAATCATACTTTAGGTACATGTGATTATATCTTTATGTATTTTTGTTTTTTCAGCATTAAAATATTAATAAATTCTGTACTCAGTCAGGAAGTTGACAGTTCAATATAATCCATAATAAAGTTGTGAGTCAAGAAAAAAATTAACTTTTTTTCCAAAATTATTGGCCTAGAAAAGCAGATTGAGGCCCTTTCCTGAACTATCAGGTGATTTTGAATCTTCATATACTTATGAAAAATATCTGACTGTATTACAAAATAACCATATAGCCAAATATAGAAACACAGCAAGGATAAGGAAAAATGAATCCAAGTGAGGGTAATGGAAGACAGAACAGAAAAAAAGACAGGAGAATTTTCAATATCAATAGCAGGTTGTTACTGATCAAAGCCCTAGGGTTGGAATGTGATTCACTGAGGACAACCCAACAGAGGAAGAAGCTTCATTTGGACAAGGGTGTTGATATGCTTGTTCATCTTACACAGCAGTGCAAAGATGACTTAACCTCAGCACAAGGGAGACCTGAGGGTCACTTCTGTTGTAGATAAACCACTATCAACAGCTGAGTTGATCAAATAGTAGGGCAAATGTCTCCCTGAGTCAGCCAGATTTAAAATAGGAGGAGTAAAGTAACAGACTGTGACACAGGCTCAGGGTAAACTCATCAGGACTTGCCTTGTGTCCTTAAAAGAAGCTACAGTGTTTATCCTCTGAGATTGTTTTGGAGCTTAGTGTAAAGGAGGTGGAAGGAGAGAGGACATCATAAAGACAGATATCCTAAAAATGTTCCAACACAGATTTAAATTGGCCATGCTTAGCATAATTTAAAATGTTCCTACTCCTTGGCTTGGATTACTATTGAAAACATAATCTAGAAACTAATAAGTAATTTCAGAGAGTTGTTTATTTGTTAAGGCAACCATAAACATGACGTGACAGTATACAAAAAAAGTTTTTAGTGTTAAAACAACAAAAGTTACTCTAGAGAAAGAACAAAGTAATTTTGTAAATCTTTCAAAAGCTGTTGACTAACATGTATGCAACTTTTTTTTTTTTGATAATGAAAGTCTTTAATTTGTTCTTTCAAGTACAACCAAAAAATATCTTTTCAATCACTCAAAGAAAGAAAATCTGAGGAAAAGAAAACCTAAACACAAAGAAAACTAAAGCTTTTATTAGCACCTCTCTCCCTGCAAATAACCAGGCAATAACATATTCTGGACAGCTAATTTGATTTAATTAATCTATAAATACAGGAAAAATTGTCTTAATTCCAGTTAATGACTTTCAATTTATACTTCAATACGATGAAATAAAAGAGAGTGGGTTTTTTTTTTAAACTCCTTCAAAACAATGCAACCTTTATAGGCCCTTAAAACTGACAAAGGTGAAACTTTGCAATGTTGCAACAATATACATTTTAGTAAGAACCAAGAACACAGTATAAGTCATGTGAATATTTTTCACATGATTAATTAAACATTTCTGGTCTATCGGCCTTAACAGATTCATTTCAAGAATAAAATTTTTAAATTGTTAATCAAATTGCAAAGTTTGAATTATCCCTCCTGCTAAAAAAGACAATAAAAACTGTTAAAAGAAAACAATAAAAAAACCTGCAACTATACTCAATTTTCTTCAAGACAACACTTTTTAACCTTTTCAGTTAGAAAGTGTGAGACTGAAAATGATCTTTTTTCAGCCACACTCAGAGGACAAGCACTAATAATTCACATGTTATGATAATGGACTTACTCCCAGCCTCCCTTATAATGCAGAACTTGTCATCTTTCAGAAATTCTCCGTTAGGGTTTGTCATATACATATACATATACATATACACCTGTCAGTAGTCAGGTGTGAGAAACAAGTCTGGCCTGTTCACACTGGCTGAATTTTTTCCTAGGCTGAGAATACATCAAAATTACAACCTAATAATACTTCCCAATTTTTTGATCTGAATGCACAGAATTTGCCTTAGCTCTTGAACTAATTGAGCCTTGAAGTTCGTCTCTTTATAAGAGAGGGACATTATAAGTTTTCTTATGCTCATATGAGGTGAAGTACAGCTTTTTAAGACAATAGTTGCTGCTGGCATGGCAAGTGTACAAATACACATAAATGTTGTATTATGGTTATGAAGAAATGGGAATTCAAAGAATGCTTTGTGTGGACTGTTTGAGGAGCCATTTGCTAAGACATATCTTAGAGCCTTCCTACAAAAATAAGACTAGATAAAGCCTAAGTCTCATGTTCTATTAGAATTTCTGAGGACATAACCAATGGTTTTTAGTGCTAGTTGATAAATTATGTGGAAAGTGTATCCTTTCTGAACATATGGAGAATTTTGAGTGGAATACAGATTGTCAATCTTCTTTGGAGCTGCTGTGATCAACGATCTCCCTGTCTTTATGTCAGCCCAGGGGCTTTATCAACCCATTTTATTCTCTTCCCTGTGGGTCTGGCAGCTGGCCCAGGTCAACCCACCACATTTAATTGGGAGAAAGTAAATAAATGAGCACACCTATGTTGCTAAAAACCAGCCAGACAGGAAACAAGGTAAGGGTTTGGATCTTCCTTTGCTCTCCTAATTCAACACTTTATCTACTCCCAGTTTAGGTCCTCCCAAGGAAATATTCTATTTCATTCTAAAGAGAGTTATCTCAAAGGAGTACTCATAAAGGACAACAAAACCATGAGACTGCCCAAAGTTTTGCTCCCTCTGTTCCACCTTGCTACAGACTGATATCTCTGCCTCTCTAAATCAGGTAAAAAAAAAAACGGACTTTGGTAGTCCTTTCATTGTAACTTATTTACTGTGAAAAGATACAAAGCAGCCTTGCAGAGGCATCACAGGGGACCCAAATGATACAAATCATGAATGCACTGTTTTCATCCTAATGCAACTGGTACTAAGCAGCCTGGATGCAAGCCAGCCCACAGTCCTTGGTTTCATGTCCAAGGATTGATCCTGATTCTCTGTTGTTAAAGGGAATAGCTGAAGTCACTGCACTTGCTGCAAGGCTTCTTTCACATCTCCTGTGGTATCTGATTTTGGTCATTTTCAAACATATTAAAATTTTTAAGAGTCGTTTTCATTATGAACATCCTTCTTACGTCACTATTTCTTTGCATTCATCTGCTATAATTTGTTATTTTTTTCCATTAGTAATCTGCTTGGGGTATCTTAAAAACTATAGAAAATCAAGGCTACTGTAGAATTCCTAACAGCACCTGAACACAAACCAAAGATATTATTTTATTTTATTGAAATATATCTGAGATAGATGAAGAAAACCAAACCAGAACAAATGCAAAAGGGAAATAAATATAAATAATATATTAAAAAAATACTGCTCTGATTCCTGGTTTATGTAAGTAAGACAATTCCATGATTGGCTTTTATTTTTCTTACTTTATACTAAAAACCTTGCTACTGAAACACAATTCAAAGCTTCATGCTCCTCAGTTTTAGACCTGTGATACTGTACTTTCAATTGTCTATATATCTTGTACAAAGAAGTTTTATTTATCTGTTTTGGTTCAGAGTTTGTTTGTGTTGCCTTGGTTTTTTTTTTTTATTTTAATATCTGACATCACTCTTTCCCACTAAACATTTTCAGATCATCTTTTCCAGCGTGTCTTTCAGTAATTTTCCTGGGTTATTCATATGAAGACTCAGTTCTTACATTCTGAAACACTGCATGCAAGAAAACACACCTGAATTTCCCATTATGCTTTCACATAACTACAAAAAAATGAAGTAGACACTAAAGGGTAGCGTACCATCGCTGCTAAATAAAGGTAAACATGCTGCTTTATACAAAGTTCTTCCCAGTCTGACAGTATCACAGTACAGTAAAATCCACAACAACTTCTATTGGTTATCAAAGTCAGAGCTGAGAGCATAATTGATCAAAGAAATAATAAGGAAATATATTACAGGAATGGTATTTTTTGCAATAGAAGAAAACAATTGAGAGAAATTGTGATTTAAGTGTGTCAAACACATTACTGACATGTCTGACATTTAAAATGTACATGGGAAATGAAATTTCTAAACTCAGGTTGTGGACTCAAATTCTCTAGGTACTAAATGAAGGGAACTAGTACAGGGGGTTTTTTAAGTATTAATTATTATAACCATTGTCAAATAATTCAGTGCCTTAGCAAGCTGAGAGGAAAAGCCAAATAATGAAAGTTCTTACACAACTATTTTCATCTGTACAGGTACTAAGGGAGAGATTAATACAAACTGAAGCAGGATTTAAGGTGGATGCCTTCAGCTTTCCTTTCATTATGAAGGTTTACTTCACCTCAGAACTCTATGCCAAAAAGATGAATAGTGTGAATTCACCTCTACAAAACAACCTGTGTTTCCCTGGGCTTTGATCACAGATCCCTCCTGTCAGCATACTATCACCATGATTACTGCAATCTAATTTGCTTGTGCACTTACATCTTCTGGTGAAGCTACACAAATCTGGGTAAACAATGCAGTTCATTGATGAAAGCGTAAGGTGTTGTTTGGACATTGTTGTCCCCATTTTGAGGCTTAATTTTGAACTTTGCATTTAGGTCTGATATGATTAGGTATAGAGCTTTTATGAGATATCTGGTCTTGAGTAACTCCTTGAAAGTAGAAGAAGTCAAATAACAGATTTCTTTGTGCTGCTTAGAGAGAAAAAATGATGTTTTTAATATTTTCAGAGTTACACTTAGAGATCAGATCTTTCTCTTCTTGTGCAAATATAATCTCAGTATTCAAATCCATGTTTTATGTATGTTAATTAAAATATCACCTAATTTGATTACTTTGTCTCTCAGTAATTTGGGATAAAGTTGACACCTGCTAGGACATGTATGAACCCAGTGATTTCATGAAGAAATGCTGCCTGAAATGCTCATCCTAGATTAAAAGAGGAAATTGCTGTCATGAAGAAGAGCAGAACTTTACAAGCTTAGGGCTAGTACAGCCCTAGTTATTCTAATAGCATAAATGCACAGACTATAGTCTGTTAGCCACATAAAGAATTGTATTCCCAACAAACTAGAACATTGTTCTGAATTAAAACTTTATTTTAGAAAACTTTTTATGGAGTCTCTTCATATTCATTTGCCTTATTATCGCATAGGAAAAAAAGAAATATTTTTTGTATGGTCTGCCCCAAATATTTGTAGATCTATGTATAATTTTTATGATTATTTTCAAGCATTTATTTTTGCAGAGAGAATAAATAAATTGTCGCTGTTTCAAATAACACATGACACGGACTCCATGATCAGAAGGCTAAGAAAATGACTACTTTATTAGGAATGATCCTACCTTATATGCAATTTTACACAGACCAATGTGATCAGTGATAAAAAGGCAAACCTCTTCAGTCACATTGATCAAACCAGAGGGACATCAAGTAGAAATCCCTCCTTTCAAAAGGAATGAATAACGTAAATATTACTACAAAATCATTCCATCAGGTTTATTACACTTTCCTGGGAAAGAACATCAGAAAACCAAAACATCAGGCCTGAAACCAGACTGCAACAAATGGATTTATAACTGGGAAAAAAAAAAAAAAAAGAAGAAGAAAATTGTTAAGAAGTGAACATCTAGAAGACAGCATATCAGATCAGCATCCAATAATTATCAGTAAATTAAATGCTATGCTAATACCATAAACCATAGTAATTTGAATATTGAAACTAGAACACAATAGTAAGAATACCTGTGTTTTTAATGCACCGTGACTTTAAGAAAATGTTTGGAAAACTCATCAAAATTAACCTAGAATTGATACAAACTATGATATGCCAACACAGCGTTATACACAAAAAATCACTCTGGTTATGGTTTATGTAATACCTTCATTTTTTAATTTCTTTTCTAGCCTTATTTCATATACCAGCATCTATTTCAAGTAACAAAGGGATAATCAAATGTGGTAGACGGGTGGATTCTTTTTTTTTTTCTCTTACCAAAAAGAAGACATTTCTTAAACAGAGTGAATTTCATCTGATTTCCCACAGTAATGCTGTTCTGGATGTGTTTTTCTAACACCAGAAATATTATACTGATATTCCTGCTTTTCCATATATGATGTTATTCCCTTAGAGAATAAAATTATAAAATTGAACTACATGAAATAATAAATAAATATAAATAAATACAAAACAAAAACATGTGGGGGAAAAAATAAAAAAAAATATTGAGAGGAAAAAAGAGGTTCCTTGATCACTTGTAATTTCATTGTTGACATTAGCCTCTATGTTTTCTGAATTACAATATTGAGATTGATAACAATATAGACTCACAGAATAAGGACAATAAAAGTTTAAGTATCAGAGATTCAAAATATGTGTATCAATCTTCTTTTCCCGAAAAAGAAAAAAAAAATTAAATTCTTTTGTTATGTTTCAGTGCAATTAGAAAGCACATCATGCTAAGTGATGAAAGAATCTCTGATTTTCAGTTTCTTTCATTAATAGATACATACAAGCATCAATGTCTGGTGCAGCTAGTACATTAATTTTTCTCTTCTTCCAAAGTTGATTGCAAAATAAAAACCTGAGAGAAATATAAAAATGTAATAAATCACCAAAGGAACTATGCAGATATAGTGAGGTATGAGAGGGAATACTTGAAGACCCAGAAGAAACACAGAACTTAAAATCATACAAAACCCCCTTAGACAATCAAGAAACTAAAGAAGTCCTTACAAAAATATGTTCTTCCATAATATATACAAAATCAATAGGAATGGTAATAATTAGGACATGAATAAAATTACTTAATATGTGGAGAAACATGCAATAGGAAATAACATTAATGACACTTTCAGAGTCTATTTCAGACACTATTTAAACCCTTATTGAGGGTTTGAAATTAAGCACACAGTTACCTGCTACCAGGGTCCTACAGTATACTTGGACTTACAGAAAATATCTTTTCATGAAGTCTGCAGAAACTAATTTTATATGAAGCTACAGTTAAGTAAGGATTATTACTTGCAATAGGATGCCACCAGTGACTTTATTACATAGGATTCTGTGTTGATGCTTATACTATGCCTCATATTTTCAAACTGGTTTGCAAATGAATTAAATAGATGAAAACATTTCAAGATAAAAATAAATAAATTTATCTAGCCAGATATAGAGGCCTGCTTTACCCATCAATGACGAAGCTGGCAGATTTTATATCCAGCCTATTTTAAACCAAAATATGAACAACCATTGCATAATTGGAGACACTTTTCTATATCTAGTGGCCCAAAACGTTAATACTATCACTGCTAGTGACAGCCCACATGCCTTGTAGTATCTGTGCCTGGCAAAGCAAAGCCCAGCTGTGCCTTTTTACCATTTGTTATGGGAACTGGTTGTGTGAACTTGGTAACAAGTAGCTCATTACCCTGGGCAATTTTCTTATTGTCTTGCCAGTGTGAGCAGAGGCTGAAAGTGGCGAGGCTCTGGGAACCTAAACAACTCAATTCTGGTCAAGTGGTTTTCCCCTTGTTTGAGCAGTGGTGCAGTTTGCCCAGGAATGTCGTGCTGTATCAGTCTTCAAAGGTTTACAAGAACATTTTGGTGCAAACTTGGATGTGACCTTTCTTTCAGAAGGATGTTTGACTAAAGACCTCTTGAGGTTTTGCATGCATGCTGTAGAGCTGGATAAAGACTGGTTTTGCTTTAAAGAAACTAGAAGTAGTCAAGCGTGGGGGTGCAAGAGAATTAAGTTATGGGGAGGTGGAAGCAGGTGGAGCACACTGAGCTTCGGTGAATACGATTACAGTCTGCAGCCATTAACGCTGACTGCACAGCATTATCTTTGTGATTTTGCATGTTCACATCTGTTGCATTATGCTGTTAAGGGATAATTGCTTTCAGTATGCAGCGGTAATGATTAACAATGTGCAATAACTAATTATTAGCAACGTGTTATGTTAATTAATGTCAATCTAGTAAAGTGTTGTTTTAACAGTTTGAGACTGACACGATTTTTCAGTCTTCTAAACACTCCAGTCACAACTCTCTAGTTTTCTGGTACACAAAGGTTGTAAGAGCTGGCTGTGAATTGTTGCAGAATGCCTTAAAAATTCTGAGGGTTCTTGACTGTTGATTAAAAATATTCTGAAAAATTAATACATGTGATCTTAATACAATTCAATGAGCAATTATTTCTTTAAAAAGAAAAAAATAATATTTTAATGAAAAGCTGAACCAGATTACTTTTTACTGCTCTCTTCTTTTTGATTAATTTTTACTGTAGAAATGGATGAAAGAGCTCCGTCTCAAGTGTAGTATGCAGTACATGTTCTGTCACCTGAAAGAGTTTTATAAAATCACAAATTGAAAAGAGGGCAAATATGGAATATCTTCTAGTGTTCAAATGCATGAAGTTAGAGAAATTAAAACAAAAATGAAAGCAATTAAAATTATTACAATTTTAAAAAAGTAAATATATTATTTTGCAATGAAACTTGGCTTTATGTGAAATGGTGGAGGTAAAAAATGTAAAGATCTTTAGTCCTTGGTCATTAGAAAACATGATTATCCCAAAATGCAAGAACACATATTCCACTAAGGAAAACCTGTGGCCTCAACAAACCAGAAGTTACAAGAGTGTATCTGAGCCATCTGAATGTACATTTATCCCTAATCACCCACTTCATAATGTCTAATGACTAAAAGAGCCTGAATATATTCAGAACCTAGAAAATATCAGTTATAAGTGACAATTTTACTGCTGACACTCCATCATGTGTATGTCTGTAGACGCTGGTGACAGCGAAGGTAATAATTTCTTCAAGGGAGTGTTGGTCAGTAAGGGTGGTTCTATGCTGTACATATGTAATTCATCTGTAATGAAGACCTCTGCAGCTGAGGTAAACTTCATAGATTTCCTTTACAGATAGAGGAAAACAAAAAGGTACTTATAAGGAAAGATTTATCAGCTCTATTTTAATGTCCACATTGGTATGCATACATGAATGTAAAATAGTATCATTAACAGAGGAAAAAAGGCTGCATTGACTGGAGTTACAAGGAATACATAAATACAAATCATGAATTTCACTGCGTTTCAATGCAGATGTTCAAGTATATAAATCCTCCCAGTACAGAATTCAGAGACCATCAGGTGAAACTAATAAGAGTCAAGTTCAAACAAACAATGCAATAAGCAGCAAATAGCAGCTTGGAGGAGAGTTACTGATTCTTCTGTTCTATGGGCTCATTTTCACACCTAATAAAGGAGCTGCTGCTTGTGTTTCTAAGCCTTGCAAAGTATGAATACCACAAAGGGGGCAGAATAGACAAAAACATCTATTCTGGACTGCTATTTTGTGAGAGATACCAAATCTTTTTCAAGTATGTTCTGTCCTCAGTATGATAAAGATATGTTTTGATGTAACCAGGTAATGTTTCAAAGGGGTGATGTAAATATTTTTACTTTTTTATTTCCATGTTATCTGAAGTGTATAAAGTAAGAAGGATGTTAGGAGATACCTCTGAAAAAAGCAGCAGATATTTTGTTGTCCTAGTCCATTCTTCTCTTCACTGACTGAACTGAGACATACTTTGTGTCTTAGAGGTTATTTCTCAACTGTTGGAACCATTGTGAAAAGCAAATATATAAAAGCACATACATAAAAACTCACACTGAGTCATTCCCCGATCTGAGATGCACAGCCTATTTTCCCAAACACTGACATTTCTTTTCCTCTTAAGTTTGAACAGTGTTTGAATCTAATGCTAGGAATAGTTGTCCACAAAAAATGCAAGATAATATGCTTTAAAATATGAAAATGGCTTTCTACAAACACTTTGAATAAGTGGTTTGAAATCTTAACCTTGTTTCACAGACTATAAAAAGAAAACTGCAGAGAGTTATAATAGTTATATTCTGTAGTTAAGCTATTACATTAACAATTGTATCAAGGGAAATGGAGCAATCATTATTTTAAAGATGCATCTCTTTAAAACTCAATCAACTTCAAACTAAATAAAAGGGTGATTTAACACCACATGTCCAAATTCAGTTAGCTGCACACAGTAGTGGGCATGGAAAAGTGTGTAAGAACACCTTGAGCACTACAGACTGAAAAAAATGGTCAAGACACAAAATCCCCAAAAAAGGAGAACATTTTACTACTGCTAAAAACAACAACAACAACAATATCTGTTTTAATTTAAGTTAAACTTTGTTGAAGTGAAATATTACAATAATTCTAACTAAAGCACAGCAAAATAAAATAATCAGGTTCTGATTTTAATTGCAGTGAGCAGAAAAAAAAAGGCATCTATGGCTCTTCAAGCCACATAAACACAATTTCATTGCTTGCTGCTAGAAAAAGGACAGACAGAACATCATAAGAGTTTTTCTATAATTTTATTAAAAAGAACCACTACATAACATAAAAATCCTGAATCAGTTCTTGCTTCCAAAAATAGGCAAAAATTTATTTTCAATCAAAAACAGAAGCAGCAGCAGTTGGAAATAAAAAATGCTATCCCCTTCTGAAAATCAGAGCTTCTCTATGTTACTCCCAAAGAACACAATTCCGACAGAAACAAAATTCCTCTCTCCTGTTTATGCTCAAGGCTGTACAACTATCAGTTCAACTTATGCATGTTCAGTGTCTCTCATGGACTCTGAGTTCCTGACTGAACCTCTTACTGATTTTCCTGTGTAGAACAGCAAACTCATCTGTCTCTCCTTCCATTGGAATGCTTGGTCAGGTCTTTAACTGTCCGCAGAGCTTGAGTGGGATCATTCTGAAGCTCTTTTTTCTCAGTTTTTGACAGGTGTACACAAAATACCAGACAGTTCTTAGGCTGCCAACCTGGGCTTGAGGGAACAACCTAGGAGTTTTGTTCCTTGAAGGAGAGAAGTCAGAGTCTTGAATTAATGTAAAATACACATTGTCTAAATTGACCATATTTCTCATGAAAATATGCAAAGCACTTTGTTAAAAAAATTTGAAAAGAAAGTTAAACAACTGATTTGTATTTAAGCCACATGACCGAGTAAGAGACTTTCCCTCCATGTGTTCACTAATATTTTTTTTTATTTTTCTTTTTTTTTTTTTTACTAATAACAAGTTTTCCTAAATTATTCAAAGTAGATTTCAGAATTATTAGCTGCTAGAAAGTATGAAAGCTGTTAGTCTTGCTTTGCAGGGGCTGAGCAAGTATATTTATATTACTCCAGATTTTGTTTGGGGTGAACAAGTTAGTCTTAGAAGTCAAATACAGCCAGGAATGACAATGTTTCAGCTGGAATGAAGTTGTTGATACTGTAGCTCTTACTGGTAGACTTAAATATAACTTACAGCAAAACAGAAGTTTGACAAGTTGTTTGTATACCATAAATACTGTAAACCCAAAGGGCACTGTTACTTGTTGGTGATACTCATTCAAAGGTCTGAGAATTTAAAAAAAAATCTTTTTGCAACTCAGTGCCCAGAAGGACTTAATTCCAGTAATGGCAGTAATTTTATCCAAAAATATCAGTCTAATACTATAAACTATTGACCGTACTGAGCCTGTCAGTCTAATTTTACTGCTATCGTATATCTTCAATGGGAAATAGCTAAGAGGTGAGAACTGCTCTATTTCTGTGACTTTTTGAGATTTATAGACAAGAGAATCCCAGTATTACAATTATGCAATCCCACCTTACATGCAAAATCCAATCTTTTACTTAAATCTAAGGAAGCTTTTGACTAAGATATCTGGTGAAGCAGTTTCTTCTCAAATATGATGTATGTCTTAGTGGGTTTCTGGAGGGATCATTAGGAATAACATCTGTATCTATTGTCCTTTCATTAATAGAGGAATGTTCAAATAATTCAGATATATTTCAGATGTTTGTATCACCTGCATTTTTTCCAGGGAACCATATTTGCAGATACAAAGGTTAAACAATGAGAAAATACATTGTTACCAAGGAAAAGCAGAAGAAATATCAGAAACTCTTCAACTTTCTCCAGTTATGCCCTGAATATGTTGTTGTGAAGCTGTTGCATGAAATAAAGACTTTTCTGATTGCTTTTTTAAAAGAATTACTGACTTCATAGGGTGAAAAATTACAGGTGGTAAAAAGAAGAAAACAAATATAGTTTGATGACTCAATGATCTCAAGGGTCTTTTCCAGGGTAAATGATTCCATGATTCTGTGATTCTTTGCAACAACTGTTGCAAAATGTTTCACACTGTCTACCTCTATCTAGTGGAGAAACAGCGGGCAATTTTTGTGAAGTTTGCACTTTGCTCTCAGGTTAGAATTGGAGTTCTTTTAAGGAAACACTATACTTCATAAAAAGGGAATAAAAATAGTTCTGGGGTGCTTGGGGGAACTGGTGTTGTCTGGGGGTTAGTTCTGGTTCTGTTTAGTAAACCTGAAGAGCTGTTACTCACTGATCCCCCCACGATCAACACTGAAAATCAGATAACATTGCACTAGTTTCTATGGGTTTGTATTTACAGTCTTGTCCAAAGAACCTCATCAGGAGAAATTTCTTTCTATAAGTTACAGATTCATGCCATACTAAATGACTCAGCTATTTTTTTCCAATTCTATTTCATTTGTGCTCAAAATTTCGAACTCCATGCACAATCAACTTGCAAAGTTAAGTCTTACTGAAGAGAAACCTACCTTTCTTTTCCATCTGGATAGGATATTTTTTTTTTTTTCAATCATTTTGCTTAATGTTTATGCTGTATAATTCAAGGCTTAAAAGTTAGCTTTTAAATTTAAGCAGTTAAGGTATTCCATATAAGAGATAAATAAAGAGGTACAAACCAAAATTAAATCATCTCATCATAAAATAGATACACCTAATTATTTCCATTAGACATAAAGTGAATCTAGGACTACTAGTTTGTATTTAAGAAGCTTAAATTGCTGTGTGAGATAAGGCTGACCTTTCATTTAACAGGGCACTTTCTGGTTTTGAACTTTTGGCTATTAGTCTAGGTTTCATTAAGGCTTTGACAGATACAGGCTTACAAATCCAGCTGTTACAAATGCGCAAGTTACAGTTCCTTCTATTTTTCTGCCTAACTGCTTCTGGTCTCCCTCATGTCAAAATGACTTTGACAGAATGGATTCAGTGCAATATCTATCAGCTTTAAGAACACTGGCTAGATTTTTAAATAAGTTCTAAGAATTTTCACTGAAGTGGTTCATCTCCTTTCCTCCTCCATAATAAAGGTAGGTGCTTCTAGAATGGAACCCCTAAAAAGGTTTAGGAAGATTGAAAAAAACAGGTAGTGGATGTTAAGGTGCTATGGCTAGCTAGGTAATTCAAAACATGTTATAATTTACATGCATTTGAATTCTGATCATAACCATTCTTGCATTATACTAAAACAACTATATTAGTGAAAACATTATGTTTTTCATTATGTATAGGCAGTATTCATTGAGTTAAGCTGACTAGGAAATAATGGTTGCATGTAGAGTGTTTTCATTCATCATATTTTAAGACAAATGATGAGTCTATAGGAAGAACTGAAGGTGTCTTTAGGGTAAAAGGTATCTCTTTGGGCAGAGCTGTTCTTAGAATTTTAGAGAGGTTCTGACTGTCTTAGTCATGACAAGCAAAGCCATTTAAACAGGAGATATCCTTGTTTATAATGTGAGAAACTTTGGAAAGATGTAAGCCGATAATTTGCAACTTCTTTCTTTGTTTAGGTTCATTGAAAACAACTTGGTACTTTGCTAAGCCATCTCTCAAAGGATATTTTTATTGGAAATGTTCTTATTAGGTGTGCATGTTGTCTCTATTCTACTGTGGAGCTACGAGTTACAAATGAACCAATTTGTATGTTTTAAAACATTTGTGTTTTGTTTAATGGACAGTGTTAAGGAATTGAATTATATACGTTATCTATATTTATTGTAATAATATTGCATAGTGTATTATTATTGTAATAATATTGAATATTCATAATATTGAATATTTCTTTAAAATGAGGAGAGAATTTGAAGTATAGATGAACCTCTCTGGACAAAAAATAATAAAATAAAACCAGATTTTTATACCATGTTCCAAGGAAGCAGAAACTGAATATCTACTGAATTACTGTCTCTTAATCAATGAGCGGCAGGGCAAAACTGATTCTGTCTTTCCTTTGTTGTTGCTGTGGTCAGGAGACAATAGTATTTAGAAGAAATTAACTAAAATGTTCTAACCAGGGGATGTTTGGCAGACCTGAAATAAAGGACTGTGTCACAGCAGTAAAAAATTTCCTTATTTAACAGAGTAGAAATTTCTATGCAGTCATTTCTTTATTGTCATCTGTGGTCCATAGAATGCAAACAAACTCATTTTGTTTATTCTGTTTCCATAAGAGAAAAACAGATTTATGATCCAATCTGGTCTCATACAGATATACATACATATCTCTGAAATATTTCCCCAAGCTTAATTTTCTTCCTCAGATTTTAGGTATTAGCTGTGTAATACTAAGCATTTGAATTATAATGAATGATGACTTTCTAACACTGATTAAAATGGAGACTGCCTTATGAGTTCACTCAATCTATAGATACTTGATTTCTGCTAAACATTCTGGCAACTGCTAGGCAGAGTAAATCTGTTTTACCACTGTTAAATCTATATTTGCTGATGCGGTCCAATCAATGATTTAAAGTGGATGTTGGTGGGCAACCTTAGCAGAGTTGACCCAGTGAAAATAACTGCTGGAAGAAAAAAAAAAAAAAAAAAAAAGGTGATTTTTTTAAAAGTGCCATATGTCTGGCATAATGCCAAAGGTCAATGACATCCATTATTACATGATGGTGGCATAAAAGACAAGAATATTTTGTAAGAGTTAAATAGCTGTCTGGAATTTTGTGGGTATTTATATTTTTATTGCAATAAATTTCAGGCATGACTAAAAGTTTTCAGCTTTCACGTTTTTTAAGCTAGATTTTGTTTAGTAGGAAAATAATTGACCATAGAAAATATAATTATTCTATTCTAATGATTTAAAAATATAACTTCACAAAATGTATACAAAAGTATTTTAATTTCTAAGTTTTAAAATATTTATTGTAAACTAATTTTTTATTGTTAAATTTTATGAGAAGTTCTCATTTTGTCTGATTAGCATGTTATGTGTGAATTAAGTAAGAAATGTAGTGAGATATCTCATAGTATAGATTTGTTAAGCATTAACACCATCTAACTTCAGGAAAAATTTCCCATTACCAAAAAGCTCTAGCTTGTTTTATATATTCAGTCTTATTTCTTGCATGTAATTATCAATCCTTTGGCATGTTTTATAAAAGCACAATTTCTTTTCTCCATGATGTTCAAAAATAGTTGTATTTCTTATATTTTCTTTGTACAAAATTCATTATTTTCTGTAAGTATTCAGTTGTTGGTCTATGACATGCATTTAAAATGATCTCTAAGATTTTTGGGAAGCAAGAAGGCTACATTTGAAGTCAAATTGATGAGACTTCTCTTTTCATTAAACAGGTTGTTACATAATTTTTTTTTATTTCCTCTTAAGCACAAAAATTAATTTAGTACACCTTTAGTTTTCATTTTGTGCACTTTAGGCACATTGATCCATTGATTGCTGTTTATCATTTCTGTGAGTAACATTCTATAGAGTCATGATTTAATAATGGTGAAACTGATCAGCCAGAATGTTTGGAAATCTTTGTTTAGTGCTTTGCAATGTATATTTTCAAAGATATGACTTTAGTGTCTCAAAATGTGTGACAATTTCTGACAGTTTTAAGCTGCAACTGCAAATATAGAGTCTATGTTTACATCTAAAGGCATTTGCATGTGCTATATCTAACATTTGTATGAAGTAGCTTTAATATTTATAAATCTTGTGCAAATCACAAGGAAACTGCCTTGATCTTGAAGAGTGTCATGTTTGCATCATGGGCTGCTTATCTCACCATATTTAAGTAACTAAATATAACTTTATGGAAATTATCTTTCTGTAAAAAGTACTACATTCAAAGAAAAATGGGAAGAGAAAAATATTTAAGAAAAATACATTGTCTCTTAATAATCATAATGAGAGTGTCTTGGGAATGATCTGCTGCTTTGATTGCTTGTTGCCAGACTCAGACTAATTATTCTCTCACTTTGCTGCTGCTTTTTTTTTATAGTTCCAGTAAGTTCCATCCAGACATGCCAATACAGTCACACACATGCACTCATACACACAAAAATGAACACAGGTAGCCATATATTTTCTTGTCTCTTATTTATTTATTAATGCTTAGTAATGCTTATTTAATCTCTTATTAATTGATTAAAATGTTGAATCCTTGTTGACTTTTCTCACAAACCAGAGGTTTTTGCCACCTTACAGGTGACCATGTATCCTTTTGTTCCACATATCATTCCAATTTCACATACACTTCCAGCCTTATCCTGTAAACAAGTCGACTCCATTTGTTCAGTACATAATAGAATATTATTATTAAAACAAAGTCATGGACTAACCATAAGAAAATCCAATATAAAAAACCAGCCAGATTAAAAAGTAATTTTCTTTCAGTTAGAAATGAGGAGATATATCAATCTTAATGTACTTAAGAGCAGAATGACAATAACCCATTAATGTGATGCAGGCATGAAAAAATAAAAATGTACTTTTAGAATATATGAGGTGAGCTATTTCTGGCATAGATGGTAATATATATAACTGTCTAACTTTGCTTCAGTATATCTCACCTGGTGGGATGACATTTAAATTGATATGGACAATTCAGGTCACCTACATTCTAAAAACAGAATATGTACAAAAAGGGGCTTCAATCTCTCAGGATGAGACAATAAAATGCTAGTACAATAGGAAAACTTAATATTACAGGACCAAGATGGATAATCCTGTTTACTTCTATAAAAAGGTTTGTAAGCTAATGAGCAATGTAAGCACTGAAGTAAATGAACACAAAGTGAACATTAATAAGTCTGGTCTTTAACCACCCTTCATAAAGCAGTTATTTTAGAACCTGACTTCCATGTCAGAACAGCTGAACAAAAATCTAAACAATTTTAAGAAGATTGATTGATGTCAGCTTTGAATTCCACAACAGAAGATAATATTTTTAATCCTATATTTTCCTCATTACAAAATCACTGTAAACAATGATCTGGGTCTTGGAGAATATACTTACATTCTTCTAAGAGAGTTTAGTGGGAGAGGATACAGTGATCTGTGGATAGGCATCTACCCTATAAAAAATGCTTTAAGCTGTGTCTCTGCTGAAGGGGAGATTAATTCTGTGGTGTTGCTTGAGTTCCAGATCCCTCCAAGTTTGGATGCAGGGTCTGATGAGATGTGATTCTTTATTTCACTCAGAGTCCAGATGGAAAGAAAGGGAAAGTACATGAATTTCAGAAACAGACAGGACATCTACTGCAAAGTGCTATGTGTTTTTGTGAATCAATGTGGTTCTTTCTATATTTAATGAAGAATTTGAGAAGAAGCAGTTTGTGTGGTTGTGTGTGTGTGTGTGTGTGTAGTAGAGACAGAGATTTAAGATGGGGATGAAGAGTATTTGCTTTCACCTGCAGAAAAGAAAAATAGATGATTCAGATGTGACTTTTAAAATGACAGCAATTAAACCATAATATATTTGATTGAATTCTTTGCTGAAAACTTTATTAGTAATATGGAATAGATTTCCAGTTTCTCTATATCTTTAGAACCATACTTTCCTAGACAGCTCTGATTTTAATTGGATATTGGGAAAAAAAGTAGAAAGTTGCAGGACCTACTGCCTTTTTAGAAACTTTGATGCTGGCATGCTGGAAATAGAAGTAGAGCTGACTAAGAGAACTTTTGTATCTCTTTATTCCTCTCCTAATGAGGCAATAATATTGCTGAAGTACAACCATTTGATTTCCAGTAAAACAAGAATATTACAATGATAAATAATAAAAAAATACTATAATGGTTATGAATAACTAATTTCATGATGAATTTGAAAGTCTAGAAATGCCAAAATAAACTTTGAAACCAGCCGGTGTTTACAACAGGGAGTGCAAAGATCTGTCATTACTTAATAAATAGTTCCAGCTGAGATTTAAATAGTTCTGATCTGAGTTGCAAACTGATCTCATTTACGGAGTTAGAGTATCTGTGTGCTAGTGAAATACTTCTGCTGCTTTCTTTTTAATGGTGTGAACCTCTGAAAATAATGGATTAGGGAGAACCTTACTAAAGCCATAGAATATATTTAAACAAAAGGGTCAGCAAGACATAAAATATTCTTCCTCAAAATCATCCTGAAAGAAACCAGAAACCTCACAGAAGAGACAACTACTCTGAGAAACAGGACAATCCATTCCTAACACGGAGAATATTTTAGAGTAATGTGAAATGAAAAGCAAAGTCATTCACGTAGTCAGAAAAAAAGGAAAAAGCGCTGATTACAAGGGACTAGATGTAACAGACAAATGAGGCATTGTAATCCTAAGCATCTCACAATGTATCTTTTACCTGAGTAAGTCCCAATGCAAAATGCAGTTAGTATGGAGAGCCTGAGCTTCTAGTTTAATGCACTGAAGAATTAAATCACTCAGAATGACAGAATTTATAACAATGGCTCTAAATTTGCCTGAAGCAGCTAGGAGGAAACTGAAAAAGAGCTATGACTCCAGATCGGCCCTTCACAAATGCCTAAAGAACTGGGCTGCAGGGAAAAGCTTTTCAGCACAGAAATTATAGCCCACAGGCTCTTCCTCACTTAGGGAGTTTGAAAGAGGACAGCAAAGAAGGTTTTCTTCTCTCCTCCATAAGACAATAGAGAGTATTCTTTTGGAAAAAGGCTATAACAGACATTCACACTCGTTGTATACATATGACATTCTTGTTGCAGTGTTTTCATTAAAAAGTTTAAATTCTACACTTTCAAGAAAGTGTTACAACTTGAGCCAGTTGCTGTTCTACTATGAAAAACAAAATCTCTTTTCCTATTGATGCTGTCTACATTTACAAAATAAGTTACATTGAAAAAAAAAAAAAAAAAAAGATGAGATGCAAGAATCATTTTCAGTAATCTAATCCCATAAAAGCAGTACTTACTTGAGAGAATATAGGTTATGTTTGATATATGTTCAAGTAGAATTTCTTTAATTTATTCAATGACCGCCATGACCTGAATCAAATCATAAGCTACTGCAGCAGAATAAAATATCTCTACTTTTATTTTTCAGTCATGTCAGTCTGCCTACAGTCTTAGTATCAAAAATGTTCATTTGGGTATGACTTATTTCAGGGACAGAGGCACCAAGATGCAAACATAAAGCATAAATTACTTCTATATTTTTTGTTTGTTTGTTTGTTTGTTCTTTTGGGTTTTTTTTTTTTTTGTTCCTTTCTTTGAGAGTTAACCTAAGGATAAACGGAGAAAACTGCAAACTCTTATTCCATATAAAAGTCTGCTCCATTCACAGGAGGCAGGAGCAACAGTTGCTCACAATAGAAACATCTAGGAGAAACATTTCTGTATCATATCGACTAGGATAACTTAATCCTATTTCTCATCTTGAGGAAGGTTGGAATTTACCACAGAGGAGAAAGGTACTTTTTACTTATTAACAAAAAAAGCTGTCAGGTAATAATTCTAAAAATTTTCTTTTATTAATTTCCCACCTATCTTTTTTTCATAAGGTATAAAAAGAAAAGATAAAAAAGCACAAGTCAGAAAAAGGTATAAGATATGAAACAGGAAACATATTTTAATTTTATAGTGAAGTGATAGTTTTAAAAATTGTTAATTCCAATACTATTAGGAATTCTAACATTCTGAGACAAATGCTGTCTTTAGCATTATTTGTTTTGCTCACATTTTATTTTTCTAACTGCCATTAATATAAACTATTCTGTAATACAATGCAGGCATTCATTTTTGTAGGAAATTTATTTCAAGAAATGGTGAAAGGTTGAAAACAAGATGTATTTTGAAAACAATAAGAGGTTTTGGCTTCTGTTAATAAGAGAAATGTGTTTCAGCTTGACAGAGCAAAAGGAGTTTGAAGCAATGCCCTGTAGTATTTTCTTATTAATTATTGGAAATTACTTGAAAAGTAAAAGAGCCAGTGAGAGAGTTCTTGCCTCAGAAATGGTTAAAGTATTCCCACTATAGAAAAAGTACAAAAACAACTCTTCTAGGAACAGCCTGGAACCCTATAAAACTGAAAATAAATCTGAAACTCTCTTCCTGTTTAGAATAGTCTGCTGTTATACTAAAGGTGGGCCTCTGGCGTCTCAAAACATCATCAACAACATTGCACACATGTTAATCTTCTGTTGGGTTTATCCCTAATACTCTTAATATTCTAGGTGTTCTTAGAGATTTAGTCTCAATGCATTAATAATTTAAATATAATCAACACTTCATGGAACATCTGTCTTCTGTCACTTGAGCTAGCTTTAATTCCTTTGTCAGTTGAGAAGAACTGGGCTTTGAGGTTCACAGTATAACTAACTTAAAAGTTTGTGTGAAATGAAGCTGCAAAGTTCAACAAATTATCACAGAGGATTTATTCATGTATATGAGTATGAGTCAACAGCAAAGGAAACACTGAAGCAGAGAGGAGAAACACTTTTTTCTCTTTGAAGTCCTTAGCCGTTATCCTTAGACCATGCGATAATTAGATCATGAGCTAATTGAAACATACAAATTAATTGCACTGATTGCTATTTATATGAGATGATAGTCTTTTCCTGACAAATTTGCTTTGATGAGGCAAAGGAAGCACTTGACATTTTGCCATTGAAAGTCAATTGCTCTCCTGCACCAATTAATATGACACAGTATTTGAACTAAATTGCCCAATGTGCTGTTCAAAACAAAACAAAACAAAAAAAATACAGTGCATAACCTAAGGTGTCCACGCTTTTAAAGCACAGTGTATCAGTGTAACCAAAATTTTAATAAGCCTGGGAATCCTTTAGTTGTTAGTGGGTTTTGGCAGACAGTTCTTAATTCATTAGGAAAAGAAATTATAGTCTTTCAGGAAACTGATAGAGGCTGTTGATTTCTCCATGCTGGCAACAGCTTTAAAAGATATATCTAGAAGGAAAAGGAAATTTTTCCTTTAAAGGAAACTTCCTAGACCTGGAGAAAGAAAAACAAGTAACACATACAACAAACACTAAACTTAAGCAAGAGTCATGGAGTAAAGTGACAAGTGGAACAAATGAGCTTTATCATGACTATAAGTCATTATGGATTTCTCTTGCTGTACATCTTTCTACATACAGGGGCTGTAGTACATCAAAAAACAACATTAAAATGATATTATGATTCCGCTATGAATATGGGTCATGGTGTTCTAATTTCCTTCTACATCATTTCCCCCATGGAATGAAATTCATAGCTCATCATTCGTGACTCTTCCACCAGTCAATGCAGAATTTAAAGTAAGAAATATTCACTAGACCACAATAAGCATGATTTTTTTCTAACAACTTTTTTTTAGTAAACGTACAATCAACTCTGTAAGACAAGTCTAGAATTGAGGATTCTATTTTGTACTGAAACAGCTGATCTAGTCAGCTTTACTTAGAAATGACTTTTCTTTCATTGTATATTGTTTCATTATTAACATAGGAACTTAATCTCCTTTTTCTAGTTAAAATGCCTTCCACCCTTACCTTTATTTCTATCTGTAGTAGGAATAGATGTCAGAGGCAGCACTTCTGTATGAGAATCATTGGTAGGCATATGAATAAAAGTGGAATGACTCTTAGTGCAAGGAAGGTTTCAGCTTTTCCTGCAGCCAGAGACTAGCACAATGTAAACATTCCCAAACACAGAGCAGAGACACAACCACCAAGCCATGGCTCTCTTCTTATCATCCCTGTGGACACGTATTTGTTTGACTTGGTGTCCTGAAGCCATAAACCAATTTTGCCTTTCAGCTTCATGGAACATCACTGGGACTTCTTACTTGAATGTTTATGGCACCTTTTGATCTTGGTCTGCTGGGCTACTATTACAAGGTGAGAGTTTTCTCCAGTGTTTGAATCTCCTAATAAGGTGTGTTGGCAACTTACTACTTTAAATAAATTTTGAATGCCACCCAAACACTGGTCTAATAATTATCTACAAGCAAAAAAAAAAAAAAAAAAAATCAGTGTTACTATTCTTAATCTTTTGTCAATATGTTGCTGTTTATTTTGAAAGTCACCTGCGTTGAGCATTTTGGGTGATATCTTTTTATTTCATAAATAAATGACAAAACTTCATTAGAGTTCAGTAACATCATAGTCTCAAACCTTGTATTTTTTACTTGCACTCAATCTCTCATGTATCACATTAGTCAACCAATAAACCACATTTGTTCTTAGTAGTACTAAACCACCCAATTATTAGGACTTTAAAAGTATTGGTAGCACTATAACTCAAATTATTTTAAAATAACTTGTGTTTTCTGCAATTATTAAGTTAAAATATTACAAAAAGGATAAAGAACTAAAGATATAATTAATTTATTAGAAAACTTGTTCTGATCTGTATTCTTTATGGTACATTTTCCCTGTTTCTGCTACAATTGAAGAGTTACCAAAAAAATAATTTGTAATAATATTCTTTAATAAAAAGACTTGTTAAATCACGTTTTGACATAGTCTTCATTATCACATTAGTCAAGCCAATACATGCAGTAAAACTCTCCTTCAGATAACATACTTGCTAATACAGCTAATATCTTGCAAAATATTGAAAAGAACTATGGAAATTCAGGGTAAAGAGGTGCAAACATAAAATGTCTCTAGATCTCAAACTACTAAAGTATATATTTTGACCTTAGGTCTATTGAATTGTTTTGGGGTTTTTTAATTGCATGATCTAGCCAACACAGAAATGCTGAATCAGATTGTTTCCATTCAGCTACTCTAGAGAAGGATGGACTCTTGGTGGGTGAAACCAGATATTGATTAAATAAAGCCCTGGCACCCTGCTCTTTTTTAATAAAGGTTTATTAAGTCAGCTCAGGAAAACAGATGACTCTTCAGAGTCTTTGCTGGAAAAAAACAAACAATGCACCTCTAGAAACATGTACTAAACTGAGCAAAACAAAACAAAATAATCTTAATTTAAACTATTCAACTCACCTCACTCTCTTGCAGTAATGTGAAACTTACTGTAAAAGGAAATAAAATATCACTAAAAACCTGTAAGAGAAGCAATTGTGATTTTCTTGGAGTCTTATGAAAGTGGGACTCTGAGATCTAGGACATGAACAAGAAGCTGCTAGACAAAATATATTTCCCAATAGAAACCTGATGAAATGGTGATGCTAAAGGAAGCCATGACAACTACTTCTACTCAGGCCATGAATGTTGGGTAAAAAGACAGTCATAACAGAAGTGTGACAAAGTGAGATCACCAAGATATGATTTTATCAAACTTTTACCTCTCACTATTATCATAGTTTTATTTAATCTTGATCTTATGATCCAATTATAAGAGATGCCTCTTCTTGAGTTAAGGTGCAAACCAGACCATATGCCAAAGTCAATACTGTGGATTTTATTTAACAGTAAATGTGAGGTAGAGAGATAGAGGGAAATATAAAAGGAGAGGGAAGGGGGTAGGGCAAGGAAAGGGTGGGTAGGAAGGAGAGAGGGAGTGAGCACCATGGATCCCTGTGGCTGTGGTGTCCTTCTGGTCCTTCCTCAGTGGTGTCCCCAGTTCTTCTTGAGGCACCATTTTTATGTGCTCCAATTCCCAGGTATCCACAAGGCATAGATGCTGTTCCCATAGCTTGAGATGGCATGTGTGTAACAAATTTCTTCCTTTCTCACAGAATGCCACCATATGAATTTTTGTCCAGAAAGTTTAGCCAGATCTGCCTCACCAGACACGGAATTATTAGCATCTTCCTGATGTTGCCATCTGTGCAGATTCTGGTGTCTTCTCATAGACATTAAACCTTTTCACATAAATCCATAACACAAACCTTACAGAAAATTAACACTTTAATTTTGCTCATATGAAGGATTAGGATTTGGTAGTGTTTTGGGATTGTTTTTTGTTTTCCAGGGTCATTGAAAGAAACACATTTCCAATCAGGAGAATTAAGAAAGAAAAGAGATCAAATGAAATTCCATGGGATACACCATGTTGAAAGGGGCTGAATTCACAATGTTGGTGACATTACTGTCTGGTGTCAGACCCTTATGTGCTCTAAAAAATCTCTGATAAATGTAGTGCTGCATGAATACTGAATAGTATTGGGATAAAGATGGGTAATTGTACCTGCCTTTTTTCTTTTCCACTAAAATAACTTTCCAATTGAAAAAAATAAAATTTCATGTAAACTAGAGTTTAATTGTATTAGAAAGAACTAAGCTGATTTTTCATTTTTCTGTGGTTTTGCTGCACAGTTGTGAAACCTCCTCTATTTTGATCAGTTTCTTTTCAGTACAGTTAAGATGTACAGAGAGCTGTAAGAGAATTTTTAACTTCGGATACTGCTTGGAGCAATGAATCTCTTTTTTCAGTGGAGCTTATTATGCCTCTCTGTAGAAGGAGGGAGGATGCTCACTCTTTCTAACCCAACTGCGGCTTTCAAATGCCTATCAGACTAAGCAGCACTTTACTGAGAAACTAAAAATACAGAATTTTGGTATAAGGATATGATAAACAGAACAATTTAAGTACAAAGTACTGAGAGGAAGAACAGTTAATCTCTTTTTTTTGCTATTATTCTATAAATCTTTCCTCACTATTTTTCTTCGAAGATTATTGTCACCATAAATGTATCCATATGTTCTGTATTTATATACTGAGTCTTATAGTTGATAGATAACTGTTTTTTTCCTAGGCTGTACTGTACATGAGTGGTCCAGTAATGGGTCACAAGAACAGTGGGTTCAGTTCTCTTAAACACTTCGAGGTTCTCTTTTCTAGGCTGAACAAGCTCATCTCTCTCAGCCCTCACTCAAAGGAGAAAAGCTGTATCACTCCATCAGTTTAGTCACACTTTGTTGAACTTTCTCCAGTGTATCTACGCCACACTTGTACTGAGGAGCCCATAACAGGACACAGGTGTGGTCTCACCAATGCTGAATAGAGAGGAATGTTCATCTCCCTTCCTCTACCAGCAATACTTCGGCTAGCACAGCCGAGAACACCATTATCTTTACCCTCGTTGAATTTCCTGAGGTTTCAACCAGACTACTTCTCCTGATATGTGATTAAAAAATAAAAATAAATATTTTTATATTTACCAAAAATTTCAAGATTATGTCATCAATAATATAGCTGTCATGTGTTTGATAAGGTGAATGAAAACAGTCTGATGCCTTAACAGAATGGTTTGCCCAAATCACACATCTCAGGATGAGCAGCATAAGATTCTAGTAGTGGCTTTACAAGATGACTATGAAATGGCATTCAGGGGAATTCTTTAGCCAAATTTTCCTGAATTATAAAGAGATTCTTGAATTCTCTTCTGTAGATTGGTAGAACTTCCAAAGGTCGGGAAAATTAGGGGCTATGGGCTAGATTTCTATTTTGTGGTTAGACCACTCTCCAGAATTATAAAATTAGAAGTTAATAATATAGGAAATGATCCTGTCTATCCTATGATACCATGTTCTAGCCTATATCAGGGTGTGGATTACTACCACAACTCGGAAGATATTGATTTCTATCATTTTTATATGGAGCATGATACTGGAAATGTGTGTGGAGGGTGCCCCAAGATCAGCCATTTTGCTCCAAGGCTCCAAGATCTTAGTTGTGTCATTCCTTCACTCTAATAAAATTCCTGTCACAATTCAGTCCTTCACAGAAAGAAAGAAACATTACTTTAGAGTCATACAGTTATATCACAAAAAAAAAAAAAAAAAAAAGGGAGATGATTAGACATTTTGTGTGTTCAGATGGCAGCTGAGTTTTAAATCCCACATCTAATTTCTACCATTATCATTCATAAGGCACTAAACTCCTTTCTGGCATCTGGCCTTCATTACCCAAGCAGATCCATTGTCCTACTTTAGACTTTACTGGAACTATTTTTAAAACAAATCATTACTCATAGTCTCTATCTACACTGATGACTATATCACTGTATCCATCTTAGGAGAGATGTTACCCCACTATGTGGTACAGTGATTCGAGTATATTTAGCTTAGGACTAGCTATCTCCAGAGCAGATTGGTGGTAGCTGCACTACAGGTCAAATAACCCTCAGGAACCAGCATCACATTAACTCCTGAGAATCAAAGTATTTCTCTTTTCCTGTTAAAAGTATGTGACATATTGTGTAGATTATGCTGTAAGAGAGGGGTTTTTTGTTTGCTTTTCCTGATTCAGGATATGGTATTCGATAATATAATAATGACTTAATGCCTGAAAGACTTTAAGTATATTCATTAATGTAGAAAGTACTAAGTCTGGTGCTGTTTCACCTATGCTGGATTTGGAGATCAGCACTGAAATCAGCTTCTAAAACCATGCAGAAGTATGTTTTGGGGAATATGTTGACTCACATTCACAAAGATCCTGGGAAAAATTTAATATTTACACTGTGTAGATGTGCAGAAATGGAAACAAAATGGTGATGTGAGCAGCCATAATTAGTAGCCTGATTAGAAGGAGAATGTTACTGAACAGAAGGAAATGTCTGTTGAAAAATACTGACAGACAAATTGCCTGCCAGCCTGAGAGCCTGGGAACTAGGCCTTGGCAGCAGAAATACCCTTCAAAGGTGCAGCTGGCATCTTTGAAATACAGCTGCGTACATAGAAACAGGAGGCATCCTGAGATATCAGTAAGTGCAAAACCTAAGAAACTTCAATGGCAACTAATCTTCTCAAAAAGTGGAAACCATCTGGGAAAATGAAATTGGTCTCAAAAAAACACAGAACATCATGTATTTGCTCTCACAGGAGAAAAACAGAGATTGATGTCTATTGGCTGTTCAGAATCCTGGTGATTGATGTTGTCACATTTCTAGGAAATAAAGGGACTTAAGTTTCCTTTCCTAGACAGGCTGAATTCTCCAAAGAAAATTTCTCTGGGAACTTGGACCCAGGCTGGGGATGCCTGGATGACTTCAGATTCTGTGGTGTAGGTTATCTTTGAAGAGACGCTCAGTCTGTTGCTTCATTGGTCCCACTTCTGGGGTTAGTTTGGTTTGTCCTCTCCCTCTGAGATGGTTTGGATTCTTTCTTGTATCAATATGTCCTCCTCTTCGGGGTTGTTTCACCTCCTCTGAAATCTGTCTAATTCACTTGATACTGGTATTAGGTGTCCATGTAACTACTCTATTATAACTACCCACTATTATATAGTTGATAAGTTTGTTTCACTAATTATAAATTTCTAGTAGCTGGTAATAGAACACAGCTGTGTTTCTGTTTTATAATTGATTGTTATTATATGATTGATTGTTGTTATAATTGATTGTTACCATACTATTGATTGACACTAAATTACTGATAGCTGATAGCAATATTTAATAGTTTGATATATATACCTACATACATACATATATATATATTCACTGTATTAATCATAGCTTTACTTTCTGGTGGTGATTTTGTGGTAGTGTACATGCTAGTGGTGATATGGGGGAAATATATATGGTGATCTGAAATAAAGACACTTTTAGAAGTTTGTATCCTTGTGTATGATGGAAACCTAAGAACCCACAGTCACGATTTTTATACACCCACAGAACAAGTTATTTTTTTGCCTGTGACAAATAGTGAGATAAGCTACTTGACAGATTTACCCATTTTAAATATGCCAGAGTGCAGTACACTTCCACTGGGTCCTTTGAGATTATGGAGGTTGGAGAATTTAATATTAGTTTTACTTATTCTAAACGTATCTGATGTTGAAAAGGACTTCTGATTTATCTGAGTGGTCCAAAATAAACTTTATAACACTGCATAGTTAGCAAAACACAACAAATGCAGTGGATGGTTCCCTCACAGTGTTATTGTGATTCCCATTCCCAGTGTTTATGGTATGCTCACTATCACCATCCTGGGTGTCACAGTTAGCAGGAAGCAATACATGGATTGAAGCCAACTCAAGCCTTTTGCTGTCTTAGAAATTCTTTACCAGTTGCTTTGTTTTTCTGCTCTGTGTTGGACTGAGCCACAGATTCACTCCCTTTCCTGTTGGTCTGGCTGACTCATATTTACATTTTTAAGGAACACAGGGAGAAAAATGTGCACCACCAGTTATCCAACTTAACTGTTGGTAGTGGTTTAATTGAAACAAAGGCCATCCTCTGGTTCCTTTATGTTAAGATTAAGTCAGTTTCTTTGCGCTACTCCTTGAGCTTCTTGGGGACATCAACTTGACCCATTTCTATTGAGATTTCTTTCATTGCAGGAGTTTGTTATCAGTCACAAAGTGGCATATAAGGTCTCCCAGTAGGATAAAAAAATTAAAAATATAGGGAATTATTTGACTTTCATTAATAATAAAATATGAGTTTGTCTACTCTGCTAATGTTGTTTCCTAAATAGAAAATTTTCTGCTCTAAAATGAAGATTTATCCTACTTTAGATGATTAAGAATCATAAGACTTCCTGTAAAGTTAACGGGGTTGCTGTGTGACTAGGCTTTAGCTCTAGATTGATTGATTTGGTATGATAGTGAGTGTACAATTATGTTGATTGTACTGAACAATCCCAGTCTTATGGTAATCTCTAAATATTTTATTTCAGCCTATTATACCATTATACTACAGTTTATATTTATTATGCTCTAGTAAGTGGCTAGTTATTTATTGGAGCAACTTCACAAGTTTTCTAGTTTTCTCATGCTACCAACAATCTCTGCTTCAACTGTGGACAAGTGTCCATCAGCCATTCTGTCAGGATAAACCACTTTCCTTTCCCCACAAAGACACAGACTATGGGCTTGTTTCCCTAAACCAATAGGGGGAAGGGCCACTTGAATCTGCTTTCTACAGGGACCCCTTTGGAAGTTTCCTCCCAAATTGGCCCTAAACCAGGACAGTTGAGATAACAATTTACTGAATTTACTGAAAGCAAACCTCAATAAAAAAGAAACATGCAATAACAGCAGCAGTATTAATAACAAAAATATACAAAAAATCCCCAAAGGAGAATGTGCTTTACAAAAAAGATGCTCACCCCCTCAGCTTAACTCTGTGTGACAACTGGAAAAAAAGACAACATGGTGAATGCTCCTTTCAGGACTCTACCTGTCCAGAAGCCTGAGACCATGGAAAACAATGATGGACAACCCCCTGAATGCTAGATCATCTACCTTTGCAAGGTATCAAACAAATTCGTCAACTCAAATTAGTTCAATTCTGATAATTTCTAAATTATATATGATTTTAAAATTTCTGTTCATTTATGGAGTGTCTGATCATGTTTGAACATATGAAAATACAAATCCAGAGTATATAACCAAGTGACAGTTATCTTCTTTTTTTGAGTTATTAGGAAATTATTCTTAGCTGTTCATATTTATTCATTGCACACAAATATACTAAAAAATCCTCAGACATTTTGGGTAAGCTTACATATCTCATTAATATTAAGCTTTCATTTCAGTTTTTGCAAAGATTAGAAATTAACCTAAATATGCCAAATCATAAAAACACTAATAATATATATTAACACAACAATTTACACAGATCACACATAATTATCTCAAAGAGAATTATCCATAGTGATAAACATAAGATTAGGGAGTGAAAGAGGAGGCTGGTGTACTTGAGGTAGTCTGCTAAATTTAAAATTATTTTCCTTTAGTCAGTAAAATCCATAGTAAATATAGACTTTTTAACGTGATTTATAAAAAATGATTATGAAGTAAGAAAAGTAACCATAGTTAATGTTACAGGAAATTACCCTCATTGTCATATAAAATCAAGTTATTCAATGTCTATGTTTAGACAATAGATGACCCAAAAATTTCAGCTGCCAACAAATGCACTGCAGTTCAACTGAGTGCAAGTGCTCCTAAAATCAATTAACCTGACCTTCAATAGAATGTTCGTTTTTAGTCTTTGCACTCTTCTTACATTATTCTACATGGGTATTCCTTCCTGGAATGCAACTCTGGATATGCTTCCTTGGAAATGTTGCTGCTTACCCACAATTTTACTGATAGATCAATCCAAACTATTCACCTTTTCTTTGTGTCTGAGTGACTGTAGATCCCACTGGATGAGTAATTTGTACTGCTCTTTTTCATCTCCTTATAGTTCTTTCTGAGTTCTTTCTCTCCAAGGCTGAGTTTCACCATTGATTTACATAAACTTCTTCTGCTAGCCAGTAATTATTTGTAGCAAAAAAAACCACCAACAAAACCACCCCCGCCCCCAGGGTTTGTGTTTTACTGCTTCTCATGAAACTTGTCTATGACAACTTATTGGACTAGAAATAATACATAGCATTACCTGAACTGATTTATTCATTTTTTTTGAAATGTCCCTGAACCTGTGTACCAAGCAAGGCACTGCAATGACACTCTGGAAGGAGTGAAATCTTTCATTGCTTCCATGTGCAACTTGTCAATTTCATATCCTGGGGTCGAAAGGAAAAACTGGGCTATAGCAAAACTGAAGCAATATATTAAACTTCTATTGCTCATTGTACTCATTTTTAAAGAGCACTCCAAGTACACATCTGAATACAAATCACTTGCATTTCTGGTCCAATGCATACATACTGTGAAGCATGGAAACTATGCCTAGAATCTAAAAGTATAGGGCACAAGTGTCACACATTTTTAATGCATCATTCATTAATAAAATGCCAAGGTAAATCTGCAGTGAGCAAAGAGGAGTTACCAGCAAGGAAAAATGTACAAAAAAAAAATCAAGTTTCCAAGCTGGAGCTGAAAAAAGCAGGCAAACAGACAAGCAACACAGATTCTAGAGAAAGCACATAAAAAAGGATGACTTCAATTGTCACCCAATACTTCTGGGTGTACCCACTATTATGGAGAAACATAACGTTCAACAGTGGCTATTAGTGTTTTTTCTCTTCTTTATGTCATGCTGGCAAGTACATTGATATATATTTTAAATGTTAGTACTGTTTTTAGAACTGCTAATCGAAAAAATTGCAAATGAGAATGATATACTGTGGGACTTTTAGTTGTATATTCTCTGCAGATTCTTACTGATCCTATGTAAGTTAATTCTTTTTCTTTTCTTGTCTCACTGTCCTTTATTCATTCCTTGAAGCCCCATATGATTTCACTTAGAACTTCTTTTGACAGCATGATTTCTTTGATCTCCGTTTTTTGTGATCTTTTAATGACCAGCAGGTATGTCTCACCCATGCTAACTGAAAATTTGTTTAAAGTATAATTAGATCCCTGGACTCCATAGAGTTAGCTTTTAATCTCGTTTATACTGGTGTAAATCAGCAGTAAATTACAAAAGCAAACTAGAGGTAAATCTGAGTAAAACAATACCAGAATTTGACTTCATTGTGCATCAGTTTTGTATCTTTATTTTGTTTTTTTTAAATTAGGGAAAGACCTTAATTTTGTTTTATTCAAATATTGCATTTTTCTTGCTTAACAGCAAACCATAGTAAAACAAAATACACTACATGAAAGCACAATAAGAGCTTAAATTTAAATTTCATACTATTATCATGCTGAGCTATCACCCTTATCTTTGACTTCTGAAATTAATAGTGTTTTCTACATTTTATATCGATTTTAAATTAGACAGAAACTGTCTTTGATCACACAGTCTAGAATGAATGAGAAATGGAGAAATGGGACAGAAAGAGAAAGAGAATTTTTTATTGCTTCAATCACATAATAGCTTGAATAAGACTAAAAGAAGTGATGGATGGAAAGACGGCACCTTTGTATTCTGTTAATCTTTGGAGACATCTATTTTGATTCAGAAAAAATAGAATATCTGTTAATATCTGTGCTACTTCTCAATGCATTAAAAAATCATTGCTACAAGGACTTCATATAAAATAAACATTTTTCTTCTGTTTCCATCAAACATGTCTGTCACAGCGCATTTGCTGTCATGCTAAAAAAGTAATATTTCTGGAAAGTAACACTTGTGGGAATTACATTACTCTTAACACGGTAGCTGGCTAGTATAGGGACTACCTGAGGGCATTGCTTCCAGGCAGTTGTTTGAAATATTTAATGCCACATAAATCAGTTCCTGTATAGTTCTTCAAATGTTCATAGCATATTAATGTTGCAATTCTAAAAGAAAAGTAAAAATCAAAGCCCTATTTTTCATTATACTTATGACTTGACACTGAAGAAGACGACATATTAGTTATTTTAACACTTGAGAGTCTACTTTTTAAAATAAAAAAAAAAAAAAATTGCTCATAGAAGAAAAGTCACACAAATTACTTTCCTGAAAGGAATGATATTTTGATCTTTTAATTTTACTCTCCTTAAGATATCTACATTCTCCAAGAGACAGTGAAGCATATTAGCATTCCTTTAAAATCTTCTTGGACTATGCCAAAATTTGTGGAGCCATAGTATTAATTTCTTACTCTTTTTGTTACTGTCAATTGGCAGAACAATTCCTTGGAGCAGGTCATTCTGAGTGAGTCATTCTGAAAACATTTTGTTTTTTAATTAAACTCTAAAAGTAAAAATTATGCCTAGATATTTCCATTTCCTGTTGCTTCATATTTATAGAAAATATATGGTGTCCTGCTAATGAGGAGAGATCCTTTCAGGATACTGAGAAAAAAATACAGGTTTTTTTTACTTTAAAGGATGCTGATATTAAAAATCTGGTTTTAGATGTATTTATAGCATGGGCTATATTGAGCAGCTAAAAGGAACATTGATTCAAATCAACAGTGAAAAAAAATTAAAAATTGTAACCTTATTCAACAGTACTAGATAATGGTTTGAAAATTTTGTAGTTTATTTGAAGGTAGCATTGCAGCAGTGAAAGAGGAAAGGCATTTGGAAACAGCTAAAGCATGTTCATTATCCCTGTGCTCAGTAATGGGCAGTGTAATTTCAGATTTCTTAAGTGGTGTTTCTACCAGCACACAGCATGCTGGCAGAATATTGTGGAAATGTGTCCAGTCCTCTAGATAATGAATAAGTATCTTCTACGAATTGTGTTTCATTGTGAATACAAATAGGTATTGTTGTAAAGAGATTTATTGTTTTAGCTGATGTATTTCAACAGCAGAGAGGAATTAACCTGAGATCCATCGAATGTAATATTAAGTAGTATTTGTAATGATATTTTTAGGATGTAATAATTTATTAATTAGCTGAGAAAGAATTAAAAATATTTCCCTGTATTACTGCCTCATGCAAAATACCAAACATACTAAAACCAAAACACACCCCAACAAAAAAATTCAACAAAACCCAATCCAACCAAACAAAATTCTAACAAAGGACAGATATCCTGTTATGTCTCTCATATGTTCATTGACTGTGTTAACCATTACTTTTTTATGAAATCACAAAACAAGTTCCAGTCAATGTTTGGTATACATATAAACATGGATGTCCTATAAAAGCAGAAAGACTTTTCCTAGCTACATGAATGCTAACTTTCTGATCTTGTTCCTTCAAAAAATGGATATAAGTTTCTGGTGGACTACACCCTGTTCCTAATATTAAATCCTGCCAAATGTTGAAAATCCGGAGTTGAAGAGAATGTGGAAGAAAAAGGAAAATCTAATCCCAAAATAGCAACCAGAACCCACAATTCAAGGCTTTTAAGGAAACTTCTTTCTTGCCTAGCTTTCCATGCTTCTCTTTCTTCCTCTTTATATAATTTTTTTACTCTGTTGCTTCCACATGTTCTTCTCTGGACAGTTTACACCCATACTACTGGGCAGCTTTACTCCTGTATTTAAAGCTAGATCTAACTGCTTTATCATATACTCTGGTTACAGGTTGATGATATCTCAGTTTCTGTTTCTGCTTCTTTGAAATTAACAAAAATGTTGTTCATACCTTTCCAAGTGTATCCCTACACTTGATACAGTATGCCAAATCTGGGTATCAGGTTTACTCATGGAAATAAAACTCAGAAGACCTTGTAGAACATTTGTTTCAACATTATTCTCTATCCTGCATCAGATTTACTCCAATCTAATTGCCTGTTACAAAAATTGAGTATTTATGGGCTTTAAAATGGCCCTTTTGTTTCCAATATTTCTCTGTTACTGTCATGGACTTTTACAGAGGAATACTGTGGAGCACTGAAGTCAGCTGTATTCTTCATAATACTGTAAGAAATATACTGGTTCTTTATGGTGGAAAAGGGATGTTTCCTTTTTCCACACAATTGTGTTAGTCAAAGTTTAAAAAGAAAATTAAAATTGCTCGCTTACACATAGGTCCAGATTAGACTTTGGGAGCAGATTTTTATATATGCCTCTAGGATAATGTGAATTCTAATCTTAGAGGTCAAGGTCAGCACTCCATATCCATAATGCAAAGTCAGAGCAAAATATGGGTGTCCATAGGCTGTGAGGAAATTGAGTTTCTGCATGTCTTCTTGTGTTTCTGGGAGTGAAAACATGGATCAACAGAGAGGATATATGTCTTGATATAGAATAGCTACTGTTGAGGTGTCTCTTATCAGTTTAACTAATTTAATGTAGAAAATCCTATACCTCATATTGATAAACAAAGTAGCATATACTAACTTTATACTATATTTAATTTGAAATGGAACAAGCCCCATAAGATATTCTAGTAGTAAAAAAGATATTTTAGTGACCAGTTACCACATTCAAGATAAAATTTTTGTCATGAGACTTTATTCAGAGGAAATTATTAACCTGAAATGCTGTTATGTTGCATTTTGAAAAGATAAGAGAGGTGTCCTCAATTATGGGGATGGCAGCTGAAGTGTGTGCTCTCAAGTCATTAATAAAACATGGTGGCTTTGTTAGTTCCTCTGTATTTCACTTTCATAGGAAAAAATAATCATGTTCATGGCTTACTTCTAATATAAAATACATATCTTCAAGACATACATAGATCATGAATGTACCATCTCAATTATGTAATTAATAAATACAAAATAACAGATTGTTACATTATTCTCTGTTGCTGCACTGTTTTGTCTAAACCATTTTCTCTCTTATAATTCCTGAAATGGGAAGAAAGCATAAAGGTTGCTTTTTCAACCAAACTTTTAAAACATGTTTAATTTATGTGGTTTCAAGGCAGGAGTTCATTGCTTGCCCATGAAAATTATCCTTTAAATTGTCCACAGTGCTTTATAGAAAAAAAACCCCAAACTATGTGTGCCAGGTTACATTTTTAACATTCCTATTTCTTCAAGAGAGAAGCAAAAACTATTTCTATAATTAGAATATTCTAGCAAGGCATGGAATAACTATGTTTACAGGAGATGTGAGAGATTTTGTCTTTGAGCCCAGATAATTAAAATGTTGTTTATTTAATTTCAAAGGTGGAACAAGTCTGATGAATTTACCTTACAATTTTTTAACTCTGGATGGGTTTCTTTGTATTTTTTAACCAATTATAAAATTATTACTTACTGGGAAATTTATTAATAATAAAGAAGGTAATCTTTTACTTGTAGGGTTTGATTTCCACCCAGCTCAGCAGGAACTTAAAGCTGTTCTTATCTAATTAATTTCAGTGGTTTATACATCAGAGATTTTCAGTTTTAGGTCCAGTATTACAAACTCACCACCACACTTTCCCTAATTGCCAGGCTCAAACAGCAAGAGCTTTAAAAACTCACTTTAACTGAACTGTCTACTATCTACCTCCTATGTAAGGGTCAAACCTGTCTAAGAAAGCACACGTGGTGAGCAATTTTTGTTACAGACCTGTGAGCAAGCAGAGAAATGAATTTTCTGAAGCTGTAAGGATGAAACCTCTCAGCCTCCCTGTATCTACGTCATACTTTGAAGTTAATACAATAGGTAGGTTGTAAGTAACTTAGCTGAGGAGAATTTTCCTAAGAATATTGAGAAAAATAGTCTGTCATTTAAAACTCAGCATTTCTATGTCCATTCCCAGCATGGAGAACAGCAAAACCCTTGATCCTCTGCACTCTCTGAAACTCTCCTCTTTTTCTTTTTTCATCATGGACCTTTACCACACACAGAGACACTCTCAAACAGACAACTTAAGAATTATTTATTAATACAGCAATCATTTATTGGCAAGTATATACACTAGGTAGCTAGGAATAATGTGGCATTAAGTGAATACTGTATTAATATGTTCAACACTCCGGATGAGACAGGACTCTGCTTGCATGGCATGTGCCAGTTGGGTGAAGTATGGTTGCACCCTTAGTAGGCTGATCCTTGATGGTGTTTTGTTGCTATTTTATTTTTCCTAGGTTGTATATCCTCTCATTTCAGCAACACTTCTCTTTCAACTTTGAAGCTATTATTCATATTTACTTAATAACATTCTGAGCAAAATTGAGGCTACAAAGCTAGGCTGCACCAAACTGGGCTTCAGGTCTCAGGAGTATACCTCGTCCATTTTCTCACACTCTTTTATTATCTAAACTGTATAGCTGAATTCTCAGTGAGTAAGGTCTCCTGTCTGCTACAATGGGGAGTGTTTCAGAAAATCATGGGTGGCCCAGGCTTAGGTAATGTTGGGAATTACTCTAATATTTTAGCCATATAAACAATTAAGTACCAATGGTTTTTACTGTTCAATTTGTAGTACAGTCATAATAATAAGGTTCTTGTCGCAGATGGAAGCCTCTAATAACTAATGTTGTGCAAATAATAGAAGTTTTAAATCAATATGTAAATTAACTGAATAGCACATTATTTTCAAAATCCTTCTATAGGCAAAGAGGAAGAGCAACACACATTTATTTAAGTAAAGCTAAGACTTTATTGGTTAGTATAATTGAAATCGTAACAGTCTGATTCAAAAGTCGTCATTAGTCTGTATCAAATTACTTTACAGAAACAAAGAATAATAAGGCTGAAAGAATAGTTATAAGCAGAAAGGATTCAATAATAGCAATAACACTTTTAAAATTGTGATTTCCACTTTTATTTTCTACTTCTTTTTCTGCTGTTACACTTACCCTTTAACTGCTCCTCTGGGTCAGCCATTTCATTATGGGTTTACTGGTGAAGTTATAGCAATCCAGTTGTTAGCATCTGGAATTCCTTTTAGGGAGGAATAATATCATGTTGATAGTTTATTCTTTCTTTTTCCTATTTCCTGTCTTCTTCTATTCCCTTTTTCCCTTTTCCTTCTCCTTTATTCTGCATCCTGTCTACTTGTACCAAGGCCTTTATCATACTAAACCTGTATTTCTCTACACTATATCACTGTGTCAGGCTTGTAAATACTTCTTTCTGCCTAGAACAGCTTCTTGTTACCAGCATCTATAAGAAACTACAGTTTAACCCTGAAATGATTAACAAAAGTAAATGCAAACAACTGAAAATAGATAGAGATACCTGATCAAATAGAAAAAAAATGCTGTCAAAACTAAGCCAAGTAAAAACTAAGTTACAGACAGCTCAAAATAAGCTCAGACAAGCCTCAAGCCTGTAAAATTTGTCTTGAGACCTTGTAAGTTCAGTACAATATTCAACAAAATGAGGAGAAAAATAGGTAAGTGATTTCTAATACTTTTCAGATTATTTTTAAAGAAAATTTATTGTTTCATCATTTTCTTGCTGTTTATTGTTTTGGAGAAACAGCACAATTTGAATAGCAGGAAATAAGGAAAAGCATATGTAATCTTGGTGGGTTTTTTGAGAATAGTTGTTTTTTCTGTTTTCCACACAAATTCTTTAAAATTACTTACTGGAATTTGTTGACAAGGTTCTATTTCTTCCCCTAAGTTTAATGAAATACCTCTCTATTCATTAGCAATAATTTTCATTTTGAGTTACTAATGGGACTGAGATTGTCTTTAAAGCTGTATGCTTAAGGGCCAAATTCAGTGGAGCAAGTACTTTTCTTAAGGTAGTTACTCTTGCTTTACACTGGGCAAAAACTAAAACTATTCCCATGAAAATGTCAGGTCTCATACAAACCAAACAGTACCATTATCTGTGCTTATAAAGTATATATTTAATGATCATCAGTAATCAATTTGTTGAATCTAACTTATTATCTTTACTACAAATAAAAGCTGCAGGAAACTATAACTAGGTTGTTAAGGAGCCAAGAGGCATTATCTCATGAACAGTACTACACATTATTGTTATTAGACTCTAAACAAAGACTCAACGTCTGAAAAAAAAAAAAAAAGCCTTTTCAAAGCTTGGTGGATTCAGCCACCTCTTTGTCAGAAAAAGAAGATAAAAAAATAACAAAGTATAAAAGAATAAAAATATTCTCAAAGCTATTATTTTTTTCTCAAACAGTTAAAACTGACTTTAGTCCCATGTTACTTCCAACAGAGAGGTCCTGTGTATTTGACAGTCTGCCCTTGAAGGCTACAATTTTGGCTGTAACCTTTGCCATCTTGCATAACATAATGATAACTTGCATGTACTCTCCTAGCCTGTGCTATGTTAATTTACTGCTGGAGTTTAATTAGCCTTTTGCCACCAAGTGATTAAGATGCACCCAGTTTTGTCCAAATGTCACGTCCTGCTTTTAAGACACTAGCTGTCTATTCACGTTTTCATACCTGTTTTTTATAACTCTCTGTAAAACTGTTCTTTATAAACTTAAAAAATCAGGAATGCTCTGCTGCTCAGAAAAAAAAAAAAAAAAGCAACCCAACAAAACCCTCACAAAATTGCAGAAGTCAGTTGTACAACAGCACATTTGGTAGGATAAAGTAACAGTTACACCAAAAGAAAATGAAGGAGTACATTTGACAATGCATAAAGGCAGACTGAGCTGTGGGACTGATGTAGCTTTGCATTTTGCTTAAAGAGAGACATAGACAATATTTTCTCTTGCCTTTCTCAAAAGTCAGATTATATCTTAATTCGTTCTACTTATGCACATGACAAAAGTCCAATAATAGACTAAATATATTGATCATTGTGGTGCAAAGAACCCTTTTATTATATGTTATAGTGGTTGATCAGGCATAAAGCCATTTATACCTCTTCAAATGAAAACTCAATATTTTTTTTCATTTTCAAGGTAGTAATTTACATTTACTGGTTTTCTACTTGAAGCCATGTCTATGAATTTCATATCCTAGAATAAGTAATTTCTTCAAGGTGGGTGAAACACTCTCCAGCCCTTCAAGTGGAATAATTCTAAGGAATTCTTTTCTGATATACCATGTTTCTTGTTGTTTAAAGCTGCTATCTTGATTCAGTAACAGTACATGTACATTGATAAGCAAACCTAACTTACTTTACATTTTACATGCTTTGTATGTTAAAAAACATACCTGCAGGAATCAGTGCTACCATGTTACACAATTACACCTTTGCAGTAAATCAGTAAAGCATATATTTTATACTGAGAATGTGTGTATATTTTTAGAACTAGAAATTGTTAACTTTTGCCACAAGTTTTTATCCATTTGAAAAAGTATTGCTGTCAGAATTCTTGATGCCTTCTATTTTGAGATTAGCTCAGTTGGTTAGAGCATGATGATAATGCCAATGTCACAAGGGTTACATGTGTGATACAATCACTTAAGATTTGCACTTGATAATGGTTCTGGGTCCCTCCAAACTCAGAATATTCTCTGATCCTAATGGATTCCTGTTCCACCCATCTTCTTTTTTATAGATGTTCTGATATGCTAGTATCAGAAATAAAGAGTCATTACCCTGATGGATAACACTCACAAAATAATAAAATATAAAGATTTGAGATGAATAAATAGATCTTTGATTATTTTTTGAGAATCATAATGTAGAAAATTTGTTTCCTTAATTTAATGTTTAGCAATGAGTTTTCAATATTGTCCAGAAACCACAAATAAAGTATGCAGGTACGTGGCTAATAAAAGATGTGTGGGTCTTTTCCTAGTTCTATCTACAAGGTGAAAATTAAGTTAAATGAGGCAAACTTGAAATTTCTGTTTCCATGTCAGTATGAATACTAGAAAAATAAAGGTCAAAACTTGTTCACCTGCAAAACAAGATGACAAAATCTTTCAGCAGAAAAGGTAAACCAGGAAAATGTCTAACCAACTTACATGTGTAGTCTTGTACACTACAGTTCCCCAGATAAACTAACCTCATGGTCAGAACTTCCTTCATTTTCCCACATCTTAACAGACAGTAATCTGACTCACAAACACTACTGACATTCATAAAGGAGTTTTTAATGACTTTCCTATATAGCAAGAGTGAAACTTCTGATAGGGATGACACTTACTCTTATTTTCAATTGAACAGTCTTGGGTGACATACCCATATGCCAGTGATTCTGGAACATCGAGCAGTTATCTTACCCTTACCCAAAGATCCAAGGGAAGTAACAGTGATCCATGACAACTTGTAGGGAGAACAGCAGTACCTCAGTCAGTCAGCAGCTCCTAGATTTTCATACTGTTTTTCCTTTCACATGCCCCTCAGGTGTTCTTTGGAAAGACAACATGTGAAACCTGTGTGGTAAACAGCTTCATTCAGACCTTGCACCCCATGCTACATAAAGAGAGTATCTACTGTCAATTTAAAAAAAAAAAAAAAAAAAAAAAAAAAAAACAAA
>VXBS01009139.1:336598-380205 GCA_013400255.1 Sitta europaea
AAAAAAAGCATACCTTCAGGAAGCAGCGTTTCCATGTTTCACGATATCTCACAAGCAGCATTTATTAAAGTCATTGAATATCCAATTTAAACTCTTGGTGCAGTCACAGAGGATTTAATTCAACAAAATCCTGCCCTCAGAAGTGTGCTCTCTTTTAAGTTAAAACTTTGAGGTGACTCCTAAGAAAAGTTGTTGAGACCAGTCCATTTAATTGTGGAAAACCAACATATACCAAAAGGTAAACCATATAATTGGCAGGAAGGCAACTCAGTTAGCAGAAGAGATGGGTGGAATTCAGCTGCTGCTGAAGAGATATTTTCTACATTTTAAGTTGAAGTAATCTGATAGTGAGTAGAACTCAATTCTGAAATGGAAAAATACGTGATTCTCCTATCCTAGATGTCTGTCCTAATAATTAATGTTAAAAACCACATTTATTCTTTCTATATCTCCATCTAGCACACATTTCTGTTTGTGCATTTGTTTTAACGTGGAGAAATATCCTTTAAAAGTATCTCATTATATAATTACTGTCTATATGATCTACAGTATGCAGTTAGGTAATTCTCTGGAAAGTTTATTGGTGCAAATTGAACCTGATTAGATAAATTAAAAAATCTGATGTAGGTTTTCCATGATTTGGGTAAGAGTTTTGAAGATTTAGTTGTTTAATAAAAGGTAAAATTATGACACTATTTACTTATCCTTAAATAGGAATTGGAAAAGTTTATTCCTCTTTGAAAGGGAAAGGTTGGCATTTAAAACTACAAAATAAGGCATTTCTCCTAGTAGTACTGAGTGAAACTGCCAAGTCCCTCACACTTGCCAGATTTGATAGTTTTCCCTCAGTAAGTTGTCATTCTGGGTTCTGGATTTCAAGATAATCAGGGCCAATTAAACCAAATCAAATTTTGTGGGGGAAAAATGCAAAACTTCTCCTTATGCTTAATAACATAGGGTTAAGTCACAACCCAGTCATGTAATCAGTTTTCAGGATAAAAGGGAGGAGAAATTCAGTTATTCATACAACTTCATGCAGATACACATTAAGTCGCTGTAAATGCATATTGAGGCAGCGAGATCTTTGAGGCAGATTTACTCATTTTGCTTTCAAGGAACTGCCTTATGAAAAAAAATCATTCAGATTATCCAAGAAATGGAGAAAGTTTTAAGTAAGGAGGTAAGGTAGGAGTACAAGTGAAAAAAAAAAAAAATAGGAAGCTTTTTCTTTTTTTGTGTTGTGACTTTACAGAATAGGTCTCAGCTTTCAGCTTGTTTTTAATTAACTCGAGGTATTTTATGAGCTGACATCCCTTAAGGTGCTTGCAAAGTCTCTTTTTCCAGTCTCTGCTTGAGCTGCTGTTTCCTACTTCTTTCCTGTGACTGTCATATTTGCTGCTACAATTACTCACTGTGCTCTGGAGTCTTCTTTCTTCTAGGTACATTTAGTTGCTTTTTAAGGAAGGAATAGCCTTCCTTTCTTCCTGAGCATGTGACCTGTCTATGAGATATTTTAAAGGGAAATAAATGTGCTGTCAACGGACAAATAAAATGCTCTGATACTGAAAAGAAGCATAGCATCTATTTGGAGATGGGCACCCTCTGACAGAAGACAAAATGTAGGCAAAATAATGCTAGGCAGTTTTGGGCTTCTTTTTTCTTAGGATTTGGCCCTTACATAGGCTAATTTTTCTTTTAAAACATTTATTTACAATTGTCTTTTTAAAAAATAATTTGTTATTAAACACTGGAGCAAAATATATTTGATATGATACAGACAAAGAAAAATTACAAAAATTCGTTATGCTCAGCTAAGGAATTGAAGGAAATCTTGTTTGTGTAGAGAAACCCTTATCCATTTATTTTTACTGGAACTTATTGTAGTTCAATAAAATTATTTTACAAAAACAGTTCTTCTAACACTAATGTTTTAGTGTATATTCTTCATTAAATGTCTAATTTTATGCAAATTACTTTGAGAACAGAACCAGATTCTTACTAAAAAGAAATTACTATTTCACAGACAAAATTTTTATGCAGAAATATGTTTTTGGCTAAAACCACAAAATATTATTATGTGACAGCTGAGTCACCTCAATTTACAGACTTACTTCAAAGTGCCTAAATGCAAAATTCCTTTTTTTAACTGTAGACTCCAATTTGATCCCTAACCATTTCTTCTAAGCTCTTTCCTTGGCACATTGTAAGATTATTCTGGGATGAAGAGAAGCTTGTTGTAGTTATGATAATTCAGACCATCACAAAAAGGATTCTTTTCATAGATTTTGATTAGCTTCATGTTGTCTAAACCTAAATTTAATCAGGCCTAGACTCATGCAAAAGTGTTAGTAGCAGTAATAGTAGATTGATCTGCTGGATCTTTTGTTGCAGATAGGATGTACTGTATACCATTACAGAGATTTACCTAGAAATGTTATAATCACATGTGATTATGACTTGGAGCATTTATATTCATCAACCTTTACACAGTAGAACTTTTCCAATAACTAAGATAGGTAATTACTGAGAACATTGAAGTTGGAAAATAGCTTTAGAAGAAAGCCAGTATAAATGAAGCTTATGTGCTTGTATAGCTCCTCCAGATGCATTCTTCCTTCTGTAAAATGTTACAGCAAAACACTGTAATTAAACTGCATCAGACACAATGGAGCTCTTCTGCCATATTTACTGCACTCACTCCGGGCCTCTACTCTGTCATTTCAAATTTCCAAATGTTCTTACAACCCACAAGGGGTCCAAGACTCTCTGATAGTGACACATTTCTTATAGCTAAGGATAGCAGTGGAAAGCCAATTATAATAGCTTCCCTACTAGGTCCTGTGGTGTTTGAATCTTTGTAACCCTTGTGGGTTAGTTTTCTCTGAACTGGACTGTTAAATTTCTAAAGAGACCGCCCTTAGAGGCAGTCACCCTTTTCTGAATCAGAACTGATGAAGAACACTGTGGAGGAGACATGCTGTGCTCTTTCAGGAAGATTTTATTATAGTTACTTATGCTTTGTTAAGTTTAAACTTTTAAAATGAAGTTGAGGTGAAGGCAGTTGTGGTACACCATCACTTCTCATTGCCACTAACTTTATAAAAGAAGGTATTTTTAAACGGTTGTATATATACTTGAAGACTATCCTTGCCTCTACCTTGTTACAAACTCAGCTGTTAAAATACTGTACTCTCAAGTTCAAGGATTTAAGATTTTGCACTGGATGAAACATGATATGTGCCCTGTAAATAATTAATTACGAATCTTCTTGAAGTTTAATGACATGATTCAGGATAAAAGCCAATTAAATCAAATTTCTTCTGACTGGCAGAAAAATTATTATTTCTCACACACAGTTGGCTTCTACATCAAATGGGGAGTAGCTTAAAAATTAAACACCGACTAAATTTAATGACAGTGACCTTGGAAGGACAAAACATGGGTTCGAAAGGAAAAGATAGCCTTAGGGAGAGAAAAAAACACTTCAGAGTTTTATATTCTGTAATTTTCTTTATTATTTGCTAGTGTAAAATCAGATCACAAAGATCTAAAAGACTAATTTTACAAGAAGATTAAATTTTTAGTGACTGCAACTCTTTGTGAAACCAATTAATAATTTCACACTCTCTCCATCTTGCTCCCAAGAACTTCAGGTAAAAATATGAAAATTGGGAAGATTTTTATTTCAGTATTTTCAGTATAAAGTTGTCCATAAACCTCCAAAAATTTACTTATTTTTCAAACTGTCTGTCACACTGAAATATTCTTCTTTCCACCAAAATTTGAGCATAAATAGAGCAGATTAAACATTTTTAATTCAATAGTATTGTAGAACACTTTTGAACTTCTTTTCTCTCTGACAATGGCAGAAAGAAACAAAAAAAACAATTAAAGACTGGGCTTGTCCAGTTTGGAGAAAAAGAGACTGAGGGATGACCTTATTGCTCACTAGATCTTCATGAGGAAGGGAAATGTAGAGAGAGGTGCTTATCTTTTCTCCCATTATTCAGTGATAGGATACAGAGAAATGTTTTAAAACTGTGTTAGGAGAAGCTTACAGGCAAAATAAGGAAGTATTTCTTTATCCAGTGGGTGGTCAACAGTACTGGAACAGGTTTCCTAGGGAGGTGGTTGCTACCCCAGGCCTATCAGACTTTAAGAGTCATTTATTTGGACAATGCCCTTAATAACATGCTTTAATTTTTGTCAGCCCTGAAGTGTACAGGCAGTTAACCTAGATGATCACTGTAGGTCTCTTACAGATGAAAAACAATCTATTCTATTAAGTCACCTACAGGAACATACTTTTCATCATCAAGGTTCTTCCTTCATGTCAGCTCCTTCTTTACTCTCCTGAGCCAATTTGAATCCTAGGTTCATATTCTTCTCTTTTTCTTTAAGAAATTTTTTTATTATTTTATTTTTCTTTTGTCCACTTGTAAGACATAATTGCAAATATTTGAAGTATACCTGTTTTACGATTTGACCTAATTTAAGCTCATTTTAAGCTCATCTTAAGCTCATTGCATCTAAGGCATTGTTCTTCCTTCACCGAGTAATTGTCATTAATCTGAAAGGAACTTGTCCTAAACTATTAATGAAGAACAGAGTTGCCTACGTATAAATATATCCAGGAAACCTCTTGACATAACTTTAAGTGGTTGGAAAGACGCTGAAAAAACTGAGTTCATTAGAGTAATGCAGGATTGATGTTTTTCACATTTGGAATATTTTAAGTAACCCAACAGTTTAAATACAACTAATGCAACTTTCTTTAAGAAAGAAAATTTATTTTAAATTAAACAGCATGCAAAATGCTGTGGGATACTATCATTCTGCATTAATAACTACATGTTTCACAAATTCGTTATTTATGATCATCTAGTCAAAGTCTTTGTTTAAAACAAAATCAAGTTCAAAATGAGATCAGATTGCTCTGTTCCTTCTACAATAAAGTTTTGAAATTCTTATCCTCTCTGAAGAGCATTTTGCAGTGCTTATTTTTACTGAATAGTTCTGAATCCCAGGATTTACTTTATTTAGTGTATTGAATGTGACACATACATAAGTGCGTCCCTGGTCTCTAGACAGAACATAAATCACAAGCCATCATTCTTTTAATTTTTAGCCAACTTTCCATACATCTCAAAATTCTACATACTGGGGTTTTGATTTGGATTTTTGTTTGGTTGGGACAGAGGGTGTATGTGTTTGTTTTTTCAGTGGTTGAAAAATTACAAAACTGAAAATAACAAGATCTGTCTGACCCTGCTTGAACAAGAGTAGATGATCAGAAATGGTCCATTTCAATTTCAACAGCTCTGAGAATCTGTGATTTTATTCCTCTTGGTTATCAAAAGATATTTTATCTCAGCTGATGTCTAATGTCAGGTTTGTAAATAATAGGTTCCTTTCTAATGATCATTCAGAGCCTCCTGGTTCTTGAGAACAGTAAAAGCCACTAATTATTCCTCTGAGCTGAATCATCAAAAACAAATAAAATACTTCAAAGAGCTATTCAAGATGTGATTAGAATAATCTGAGCTCAATAACAGTCATAAAAAATTTAAAATACAGCAAGTAACGCAAATAGAGGTAAAGTATAATTAATATTATGTAAAAAAATCTACAGGAATTCTTCCAGGTCCACAGGAAACCATTCAAATCCTACCAATGCCAATAGACAATGAAGTAAACTGCAGCACAAGAAGTAGAGACAGATGAACTTAATCATATTAATGTAAGGACTAAAAATGCAATAAAATAACTAATGCTGTACCATTTCAAATTAGAACTCTTTTTGCTGATAATTTAAATAAACTAAATAAGAGAAATGTCTGTATTCCTACCTTTGAAATAGCCATTTGAAAATGTAACTGAGTAGTCTTAAATTATCATGTTCATGGAAATTATTATCAGATCATCCAAGCAAATGTATGAAGCAAAAATTGGACTATTTTCTTTTCCCTAGATACTTTTAAGTACTATCACCCCCAAGGTATCATTACATTAGTTCTACAAAGACTTAAATATTCATTTAGTACTGTGTATTCTATTAAATCATCTTCTCTTTTGGTCTCTTTCCAGGAGGATGCAGAAAATTAAAAACATACCTCTATTTCACCTTCTTTCCCTTTTGGAATAGTAGCATACCACCAAAAATATTTCTTTTTTAAAAAAAAGAATTTTTTTTGTATTATGTAATTAGTTACTAGTTTAAAAAATTTGTGAAGTGCAGCTTTCAGGATCCAAGTTCCCAGGAAACTGATTTGGCTACTAATGTAATATTTTTAGCTGCTGATACAGTGGAAAATATTCAATCATCCCTTGTATAACATGCTTTTCTCAAAATATGAAATAGAAGTATTTGTTATACTTTTTCTTAATTAAATTAGTTTTTCTTTGTTAACAAATTTAGCTTTGTCATTTGTTAGTATTGCAGTGTAAGCCACAGGATTTGTTTGATTGATAATGTGTTCAAATACCTTACTACTTTTATTTATATTAGGCTTTTGTCACTCTCCTTCCAAGAAGAAAGACTGCCTAATAATATTTATAAAGTTGTTATTTAATTTGTAAAAAAATAAGGCTGGACAATTATTTGATTGTAGTTCAATCTATACCTTACAGTTTAAAAACAGGAGCTGTGGAAAATATGTACCTTTCTGAACTGATAGTTTGAAATTAGAAAGGACACACTAAGAAAATGGAAAAAAAAGTCACCAGAAACTTATTTATGGGACTAGATCTCAACTTAGCCTCTAGTAATTTTGAGAGAAGTTGAGATAATTGGCTCAAAGCAGACCTCAGACTCTAAATGTAGGTTTCAGATTGAATCTCATCAAGTAACTGAAGACACAAGTCTAACAAGCTAAATTCTCTATGGAAGACAGAATGAATAAGTATTAAAATCAAATCAGCAAGGAATCATTAAGATGGGAAGGGACTCAGAAAAGAAACTTGGTGCATCTTCCTTACACACACACTCCTGATATTTATGCACATGGGTAAGTTTTTTAACATTCTTTTTTTTTTTTTTTTTTTTTCAGGCTGAGACTTACAGCTCTCAGATTTTCCTCATATGACAAATGCTTCAATTCCTTCATCATCCTCATGGTCCATTATTAAATCTATTGTTAACATGTCTACATAGTACTTGTATTGGAGACCTCAGAACCTGGGCCTGGAATTCCAGATGATGACAACCCTTTTTTTACTCTTTCCCAGGTAAGCACTGTGGACATCTGCCTGTGAGTTGTGTGACAGGCAATGTACATATGTTTGTAGGTATATTAGGTTTTATAGATGTGTATTAGGTTTTATGTTTATATGTCATTCTGCGTAATACAGGTAATATATCTTCAGGCTCACTGCTGGCTGGACCTGGAGACGCAAAGAAACAGCAGCCTAATCTCTTATGGGCTGCTGAATCTGGCATGATATATCTTCCTCTAATAATTCTTTTCATAAGAATATCCTTGTTCAAAATCTCTGAGTTCTAAATGACTAATTTTAAAAGTCAGTGACAAGTACATACTGCAAGATTCTAAACCTTAAATATTACAGTATTAACTTTCTAGCTGTCTTTTCTTTGATTTTTACTTTCAACTAGTACTTAAATAAAAAATCACTTTTTTATACTTATTCATAAGTGTATCTGCTTACAAAACCTACCTCTATAATTTCTAATCCTACAATAGCAGATATCAGCCATTAATTTCTTTGTACCAATGAAGTAAACTTCATTTTGTATTCTTCTACCTAAAAGCTTCCAAAATTCTTAAGATCACAGTAATCGTGAAAACACACCATGTTTTAAACAATGGTTTAATTTGATACCAATTATAATTTAAGTGACACATCTGGTCTTAGATATTCCAAAATCTTCTCTTATTAATCTTCTGATTGAACCAAAAATATGTACTAGACTCACTGCAAAGTTCATATAATTTGAGCTATACAACCTTCCTTCAAACACAGAATGTCTATAGGTATAAACTTTTAGAGGCAGAGTATGGCATTAGGAGGAAAGATTAAGGCAGTATATTAAATTATTCGCCAAAGAAAAATTCTGAAGTTTCCCTAAAAATTATTATTAGAAGACTTACATTTCACAGTACAATGTCAGCACAAGCTTAGATATACAAGAAAAGTACATATTTCTCATGAACGCAAAGGATATCTCCTCTAATATTCAAATATTTCACATCTCTTACACCATTCATCCCTCTCTTTAGAGAAACATTGCGATCAATATCTCAGTGAAGTTAGCACTTTTAGTTGATAAATTAGGTCTTTCTTTGGCCACTTTTCCCCTCTGTTCTCTCCAAGGGACATTAGAATAATGGCTATTCTAACCTTCATCAGAGTCCATTCACCCTCTAGTTATAACTAAATTACATAGTAAAATATAACTTTGATCATTCAAAATTTGTATTAATATACTGTTCAGTGCAGGATGAAATAGCTACTTAAAAAAAAGTAATTTTAAAGGTCATCTTATAAGGGGAGGAGAAGGGTTCTTCCTTTTAGACCTATTTAAACACTGAATCAAATTCAGAAATGCTTTTGTCTGTTGCCAACCCTAAGTACTTAAGGTCTTAAATGCATACACTAGGCTTCAAAAAATAACAAAATGCATAGTACTATTATAGCACAGTATCATTTAAAGATTTATGAGCATTTGGTCTTAATTTTTGTCCTGTTTCAAGACTTTTCAAAATAAGATATTCAGACACATAATCTGATTTCTTTTATATAGTTTAAATAGAAACTAAAATTCTCATTTCTTCTCTTTCTCAAAGTATCATTACTCCTATGTTATCTAGGACATGAAAAATCACCCTGTTTTTAGATACTTACCTTAGGTCACATAAAATGTAATGAATTTTACTTTTGTCTATTTCAACTTATGATGCTTATTTTTCCAATAAAAACATACTTTATTGGTTTCACTGCAAAGAACAAAATTTACATTGTAGAGATTAAAACAGATTTTAATACAATTCCACATTCTTGTTCTTGTGGAGTTTATCACAACCTTTAAAGAAGACAATTTTTTAATACACTATTATTTTTTTTTTCTTTTTTATCTGTTTTAGTCTTAAAGACAGACATAAAACTTAATTACTCTTTCAATGGATGCTACTTTGTATTATCCAGCAGAAGATGTTATTCCTCATCATGGTGATTAGCAAGCAGGTTTTCTTTGGCTCTTTCAAACTGATTTACGTTGTACTCTGGTTTGATTAGCTAAAGCCAGATTTGTGTCATCTACACACTGTGGCTTAAACTTACATGTTAGTTTTAAGCAGATTTTGAAAGCAGAATACAAGACAGAAAGACTCCAGTAAAAAAACAAACCAAAGAAATTTTCTTCTTTGGTTTAACCCTGTTCAGTAGTTGAGCACCAAACACCTTCTCAGTTGCTCCCAGCCCTGCTGCAATAGTGAAGAGAATCAGAAGAGTGAAAGTGAGAAAACTCATGGACTGAGATAAAAATATTTTAATAGGAAAAACAATAGCTTTGAATACAAGCAAAGCAAAACAAGGAATTCATTCACAACTTCCCATGGGCAGGCAGGTGTTTAGCTATCTCCAGGAGAGCAGGGCTCCAATGTGATGGTTACTTGGGAAGACAAATGCCATCTCCCTGCATGTCCTTTCCTTTTCCTTCCCACAGATTTATATACTGAGCATGACACTGTATGGGGTGGAACATCCCTTGGGTCAGTTGTGGTCAGCTGTTCTGGCTGCATACCCTTCCCCTGCACCTCTGGCCTGCCTGTTGCTGGGATGAAGTCTGAAGGAGAAAAGGCCTTGATTCTGTGCAAGAACTACTCAGAAGTAACTAAATCATCCCTGTGTTACCATCACACTTTTCAGCACCAATGCAGAACATGGACCCATACAACCTGCTGTGAAGGAAACCAACCCTATCCCAGACAAAACCAGTACACGAAAGAAAGCAAGCAAACAAAAAAGCAAAGGAACCCCACCATTTCATTGTTAAGAAAGCATTTTTTCCTGTTTTCTTCCTTCAAATTTTAAAATTCATGAAGCTATTATTATTTATTTTAGAAACAAAAAAGCATAAATTAGCTACAGCATAAATACCCTGAAACCCAAAGCATTACTTAAAACTGAAATAGTGTTTTCTCCAGCAGCCAGAATATACATAAAAACCCAGCATGAGTTCGGTAGAACAATAAGGTGAAAGTGAATACCATGGAGAATCTTTTTCTGAGAGACTGCTTAAACATATGATTATTTGTATTATGTTGAGCATGCTGTGATGTTATGCATGCTGTGATGCTACTATGTGATGACGTTCTGAACACATTATTTTGAAGCAAGTCCAGATTACAAGTCATCGTGTTGCACAAGAATACATTTTAAACTCAAAAATATTTGTTTCATCAATTTATAGTTGAGATAAAATTAAATTAATTTATTCCAGGGAAGATCTTATTACAGACTTGTGGGAGAGCCAAAAGCCAGAGCTTCTTACTCCAGATCCTTTTCTTTATGAGAAGGAATGCCATTTTTTCCAGTAAAAAAATGATCCATGTTGTGTATTAGGTGTTTAAAATCAAACTAAGACCAAGACAGAAATCTTATTTGTGTTTGTTCCTGACTGGTTAACCTCATTGGTATTCAAAAAGGTATAATTATTTTGTTATTAGTGTGAGATTCCTTGTGTCTCTAATTGCACAGGATTTCTTAAGAACATCTGCCTTAGTTTCCATATAGCACAGATAATTTCAGAATTGCTGTTGGAGGTCCCTAGCTCTGGAAATGGCAATTTGTTAGTCCTAAAGGAGGCTGAAGAAATTAATTTGTTGACAATTTGACAACCACTATAGTAAAAAATATTTTAGAGAGAGATATTTGACTTTCAATTGACTGGATCAAGCTTGCAGTATCTAAAAACCCTTACACATCTGTTTTATATAGTGGTTGTATCTCTGTAGATCTTCAGAGCCACAAAAACTTCTTGGTTGATACCATAGGGTAATCATACAAATTACAATGACACACATATCTGCACCAAGTGTGTAATATTTTGATGAGGTAGCACCTAAGAAAGTAACCTATATTAATTCTAAAACATATTGTATAAATTCCAAAAACTTATAGACTGGAAATATAATGCTTATGTCCTACCACTAAGGTGCAGTTAACTTACTGTCATTTCTATTTGAAAGAGAGTTACAGAACGTTAGAAAGAGAAGATCTGACAGTACTATGGGATAATTTATGGCATGTTGTTCACATCTTCACCTGCTACTTATTGACAAGTTCTGCAGTTCAAAGTAGGTAGAATTTACCTTTTCTTCACACTTGTTTTTTGGTATTCACAAATTCAGAAAAGGCAACATCACCTTTATTGATGTTGGCTGATTAAGCCACCTTTCCAACTGAAAAAAAAGTTCTGTTGTAGGCAGGTGGATACCTTTTGCTCTTATATCTACATAGCAAGGTTTTCTGTATATATTTTAACTTGAATTGCAATGTAACTGCAAAGTGAGATAATAAAACATCACACTGTTGGTATGGAGCTCTCATATTCCAAGGCCCCGTTAATTAGGCTTCATCAGAAAAAGTGATACTACTAAAATAGATGGACACATGTAGACTAGCTGCTTAGAAGATGTAAATGATATTTAACATCTGAAAAAACAGTTCTGCTGTTTCATCTCTTTTCATCCCTAACAGTAACCAACAGGGGGTATAGCAATTTGCTACTTAATGAGTTATAAATGGTCTAATTAAGTGTCTCCTTGATATTGTCTTTGCACTTCTTTAGTGAGGTGCTTGTTTATTAAGCTTGGAATTTTATTGTCAGGCTGATAATTCAGCCAGTTTTAGTTAAATTTAGTTTTAGTTGAATTTATAAAGTTTTGATGGCATTATTTGAATGCAGATATGACAAACTAGTTAATTATTTTTCAAATTATTTATTCCTCAATAATAAATATTCTGAGTTTTTGTTTCTTCATTTTATTGAACTATAAGGGGAGGATACACCTGCAGTATATGTTTTCTGTATTATTTTACCAATGAGTTTTCTTCATCAAATACCTTCATCTGTATAATGGTCATATGTGAAGAAAATGGCATTTCTTATGAAATACTTGCATCACATAGTGAATTAACTGACAAGGAGGTCTGCCATAGGCAGAATGCAAATGATATGTTCAGTGGAACTTGGATTATTAGACTGCAAAATTGTTGGTTCAATTCATTATTTTGTTTATGTATTAGGACAGATAATCAAAAAAAAAAAAAAAAAAAAGGCGGCTTAAAGATATGTTATGAAAAATCAAGTAACAGCAATTGGAAACAGCCACAAAGGGAAGGTATTAACAGTGACTCCCAATTCCTATATATGGGGAGATCAGTCAGGAAGACAAAAGTAGCACAGCAATTAAATTTTATATTTTCCAGTTCAAAGACTTGCAATTTACAGATTCTATTTAAAAGATTTCCTTTGATTTTTAGGTACCTGTTTTGTGATGTAGGACTAAAAAATGAAGTTTATGATGTTCAGCACATACTCCACTGAACTTAGACAAGACAAAGCCCATTTCTAAACTTATCCTTGAAGAGACAGCATGCTACTTTGTCGAATGTAGGATCATTGCTAGGTCAGTTTGCAGACTTCTGTTTGTTTATAATGAAGGATAAAGATCACAGGCTTGTCTTTCATTGTCTTTTGTGAAAACCATAAAAAAATGAAACTTAAAAATTGCTTTTTTTTTTCTAAAATTGGATTGAAGCTTCAAAATTCAGTATTGTATTTGACTACAGAGATGTTCTTCATATTAAAAAAAAAAATCATGTTATTGTCAAATTGTCCCTTAAATTAATTCATAGCCCATGTATATGGTGTCCAAATAGATAATGATATTGAAAATCTGCTATTTCATGTTTAAAAATACACATGACAGACCATTGGAATCAATTGCCTTACATTAAACAGTAGAATTTGAAGTGACGAGAAATAAAAAGAAAAAAAAAACATATGCCTATCAGGTATGGAAGTGTATTTAGAAAAGAGAGAACTGAATTTGTGATATCCTAATGGTATAGGTAAAAAGTTGTCTAGAAGGTCTGCTAAGCCCAAAGTGAATTTTCGGTTTAGCGGTTATGTGCTAATATACACTCACTAGAATCAAGCCAAAATTAAATATACATCTATATTTTGGATTTAGGGGCTTTTTGTTGTTTTTAATTTGCAAAACTAGATCTATATTTATTTCTTTCTCCCCATGTGATTTTTGGAGAATAGGGTCACTTCCTATTGTTTTGCTCCATCTGAGGGCTATTATTTAGTCAGGTTCCTATGATGAGAGAACTTAGCTGATAAAACATTTATACACAATCTGTCAATCAATATGGTATAATGTGATATAATACAAGCAAGGATTAATCTACTTTAAATTAATTACTGAAAATGGAAATAGAAATAGGTACTTTTATTCATAATTCAGTCACTCTGGAAGAATTAATCCTTTGTACACACTTGCTTGTACTGCAATGGAAAAACTTCCATTGTGAAAGATATTCTTTAAATCTCATCTGAAGATATAAACATATTTTCCTCCCTTCAAATTTTCTCTGTACCTGCACAAAGGCTCATCTTTTAATAGAAGCACAGAAGGATGCAAGTTGAAAAAGACCTTCAGAAATCACACAGTCCAAGGTCCTACACAATGCAGGTTACTCAGAATCATGGCCAGTCTGGTTCTGAATGTCTTCGAGAATATCACCAAGAAGACCCTTCCTGAGTTCAATCACTCATACAGTGACAGATCTTTTCCTTTTATAAAGTCAGCATTTCCCATTTCAATTTTTTACTGCTGTGCTTTTTCAACATAATTTTTCATCTACTGTCTTCTCTCAAAAAATCTGAAACTATTTTTGTTTGTTTCACTTTAATCACCTCTTGCTGGAGCTCGTAGGCAGCAGTAAGATCCCCAGGGTATTCTCCACTTTTCAAAGCTGAACAAAACAGATCCTCTTCTTGTATGTCATGTGGTGCCACCCCTGTACGTTTTGTTGGGCTTCTGCTATACCAACTCCTGATTGTTCCTTTCTGGGCCGTGGAGTCCCAGATGGACACAGTCCTTCACATGCAGTCTTCAGGCATCAAAGAGAAGGAAATAATCACTCCCCTTTATCTGCTGGAAGTGGATTAAGGGATTAAAGTAACTGTTCTGGTGCAATAGCTTTCTTAAATTGTTCAGCATTTCTCTTTCAGATCTGGAATAAGCACCTCAATTTCTGGTTTTTGTCTCCTAGTTCTGCCTTGTCACTGAATAGATTGTCTCATCTGTCTTCTGAGATAACCTGAATAGCTAAACCTAGGTCACATAAACGAGAACCCCTTAGGGATACTACAACACTTCTTTCAGGAAGTGTATACTTACAGTATACATGCAGAGTAGAGTCTACATAATTGAAGACTTTAAGGAAATTTGAGTTAAAAAGAATTGGAGAAGACAGTGATTTTTTTTTCCCCATTCCTTTCAGAATCTACCTTCCACAAAGTTATTAGGTGAAACAAATACATAGTCAACTGAAAATTACAAGTAGGTACTAAAACAATTAATTATTAAAAACTGCTAGAGAATGTAAAGAAATTCCTAATAGTTCACAGTCATCACACAAGGAAATATATTGTGTGGGGGAAGTACAGGAGGAGAACTCTAGAGAGGTCACATAAAGAGAGTCTGCCAACTTCATTACATATGTAAGTATTTGGGAACTGATTTGGTTCTATCAAATGATTGGGCTGAACAGACAGGGTACAGATGCTCAAAATCAGGAGTTTCAGAATAAAGATATTCCAAACATTAGTCACTGTATTGCCTCAGCCTTCCAAAGTTTCTTTGTACAGACTTGTAACCAGAGGTCAGAATAAAACTGAGTAGGAAGAAGAAAGGTCCTGAGGAAATGTCATTCAAAGCTGCTTTATCTCTTATGCTTGCAATGAACAGAATTCCTAAACTATCCATCCTCAAATGGTACAAATATCAATAACTTTATCTACTTATTTAACTTTTAGATGGGAGAATCCAGTTTTGAAAAATCCCAATAAAAATATTATTAAATATAGTTCAATACTAAATATTAACTATTGTGTGAAATGCACCATTAACCAGAGGAACTGCTGTTTTGGTGCAATGCCATCTGGAATTAAGCATCACACAGCCATTTGCTCACTTGCCATCATTGCAGTGGGGGAGAGACTCAGAAGAGTAAAAGTGAGAAAATTCATGGGTTGAGATAATGACAACTTGATAAACAAAGCAAAATACACACACACAAGCAAAGCAGAACAAAAAATTCATTCACCACTTCCACTGGGCAGGCAGGTGTTCAGCCATCCCCAGGATAACAAGGCTCCATCATGAGTTAGGGTGACTTGGGAAGACAGACAACAACCTTCTGGAATATCCCCTCCTTCCTTTTTCTTCCACCTACTTTATATGCTGAGCATGTTAACACGTGATATGGGATATTCAATTGGTCATTTGGGGTCAGCTGTACTCGCTGTGTTTTCTCCCAGATTTTTGTGCACCATGTGTCAACTGGCTGGTGAGGTGGTGTAAGAGTCAGAAAATCTGTGGAAGCAGTGCTTAGCAGTAACAAAAACATCCCTGTGTTAACACCTTTTCAGCACAAATTTAAAACATGGTGCTATATCAACTACTACACAGAAAATTAACTCTATCCAATCCAAAACCAACAAAATCATTTATGCAAGTATCTCTAAACATGAACAGTTGAAAAACAGAAACATATATCTGCAATGTGTTGATTACCTTAAGAGACTGATTTCTCTTTGAGTAAATGTCATCTTATTTTTCTATTAACAGCTCTTTATTTTCAGTATTTGTACCCTTCCAATATTTCAAATTGCTGTTCTCATTAGAAATTTTCTGTAATTTATGTACACTAGTCAGACTTTATTCTTCAGCATTCTCATTAGTTCTTCCAAACTGTGAATTGGGTTTGAGTTTCTAAACATTCACGATTTGTCAAGCTGCTCTTCATGCAAATGTCAAGATCTTCTCATTGTTCTAAAACCTAATTTCTGATACCAAAAAGGTGTATCTGAGTTTTTTGTTCATTTTCCAACATCATATTTCTTCATTTCAGTGGATCTTTGATTGTTACAGTACCTTCATATTCACATGAGTTTTTCTATTCTTTTCACCCCTAGTTTATACTGTCAAAAAATTCCCACCATCCCTCAAATGGTCTTTGTGAATTGTACCCCAGATGTACAGCTTGCATATTTCTGAAGACTAAATATCATTTTATTTCCAGCCAATAATTCAAACTTCTTTGGTCTTGCTAGATTATTTCTTTATCCACAATGGCATTTGCAATATATTCCAATTTCATACTATCTGAAAATTTAATTTATGTGGCATTGTTTATCCAGCCAAAACAGAAATAAATTTGTTAAATAAAACTAGGTCTAACCCAAATCCTGGCTACACCTCCTTGGCCACTGCAATTTATAACTTTGCTGGTTGACCTTCAGCAGCTTTCCATCAGTGTGATGGTGCCTGTTTGAAATAGTTTTGCAAATAACATTGGGGTTTTCTCATTAAAATATTCATACAAGATATTATAATATATGAATGTTAATTTTGTAGCCACAATATATTTCCTGCCATGAAAACTGCTGCCATTTTTTCCTCTTTGAGTAATAAAAATTTATAATAGAGCTACTTGGTCTGTTGCAGAAGATACCGAAAGGATGCTTCTCTGGTGACCCAATTGTTCTGACCTGCTCACTGGAGAGCAGTTTCTCTTTAGTTTTCTCTTTTTCCTTCTTTCTCTGCTTTTATGTTTGGTAGCTTTAAATTCATGTACGCCATCAATTACAGACCCTAAAAAGGAAGTTGTCTTTATTTAAGATTATTCTGTCTTCAAGCAAGAGCTGTACCATCACATATAAAAGCAACTACACAGATGAAAAAGGGAGATGAAGCTGGTATGTCTGAATTGGCTTGATACAAACCTGGGTTGTTGCTGATGCATATCTCAAGATCAGTCACCAAGGATTTCAGGTTTTTCAGTCTGCATGAATTTGAAATAGATCATCTATCTTTTGGAATTTAACTACTAAAAAAATAAAACATATGGAGATCATCAAAACCTTTTGTATTTTTGAATTGGATTTTAAAAAGTATGATTTCCCTCTTTGTTTCTTTTCTCCAGTTTTATATTTACAAAATTGCCCTTTCATAAAGTATCTGGACATTCTTTTTTTTTTACCACAACATATAGGTGTTTAAAAATTCATCACAATAAAATGAGGTACCACGAATAAATCTCATAAATCACAAACCACATAAAAATTTTACTTTTTAGGTAACAAGTTCTCAAAACTCCTGAGAATAAACTAAATATGGTCTGTAGCGATAGTCAAAGCTTTCTACTTGTTTGCTGTGCTTAGTTCTATAGTGTTTCTTACATTCCTGCATTATTTACGCAGTTTGGAACTGCTGAATAAACAAGGATAAATAAATTGCAACATATATCTCCAAAAAAGATGCTTGCCAACACAGCTTGGAAAGACACTTGAAAAGGAAGACAGGACATCTCAAGCACATGTTTTAAAGGTCTATTGCAATATCCTCTTCATAGTCTGAAAGTGAAGTAACATTTATGAAATTATTAGACTACTTTAAACGAAATTCCTAAGAAAGTAACTGAAGCCATTGATATAATTCTAGTTTCCAGGAAGAGCAGAAGAGATAGATAGCTAGTCAACTGGTTATTTGGATTGCTTTCAGAATTTTTTCTATCTTTTTACATAGTTTCTTCTCAATAAAATTTATCTTCTAACAAATAATACTAAAAGTGTTAAAAATCATATTAAAAGTTATTGCAGGCAAAATAAATGCCCATTTCCCCCCCATCTATAATGAAATGAATCTATAATTCATTTAAAATGAATACACCCATTTAAAAAAAAATCATGCCAATATAAAACAGAGAATTGCCCTTTCAGGAGATGCGCTGTAAACTGTGTAAAACCTTTGCATCAGACATTGTTTGTCATGGTGTGCATTTTAAGCATGGGATAAGAGCAAAAGACTTGAAAACCACTATCAACAACTTAGTCAATCATCTGATGGTGTAAAGGTTTCCCTGAGTCTGTCTGACTAGAATAGGAGGAATAAACATATGGATCAGCCCAAGAGAGATGACAAAAACTATACAACTAGCAAAAGTATTTCAAAGACACCAGTGGCCTTGAGCTGGCTTCAATCCATGTATTCCTTTCTGGTGATCTGGGACATGACTATAGTGATGATAAACATTTTATAAATACTAGGAAGGGGAATCAAATTGGAATTTTCGTTGAACTGTGCATTGCACTCACTGTATTTTCCTAAGTGACATTTGAATTTGCATCGTCTTTTCCAGAATTTTGTATAACTTTTATACAAACATTTTATAACTGACAAAATTAGTAATATTGTGAAATGTCAATAATCTTCAAATAAGTAACATTTATATTAAATATTTCACCTCCCATACATGGAGGGTTTTAGAGAACCTGGTCAGAAATTATCAAATTCTGACATATGGTAAGGTACTGAATTTCTGTAGCCTCAATCCTATCCTGCCTCAATGAGGAGCTCTCTATGCTGGCCAGCTCAACCTTGATGGCTGACCATCAGCAACTGCAATATAGATAACTAAATATGTTATAAATAACAAAATAACTGTGCTATTGCACACTCACAGGTAGAGCAGAATATGATTCTTAGGGACTGTCTGCTTTGAAAATGCACTGATGACATGCACTGATAACATGCAAGAATAAAAATAAACTGTGTGATGCTAATACCTTCCAAGTTTTATGAGACTGACCTTAAGAAATCTTCTTAATAATCTAATCATATGTGTGTCTAATTCCCTGATATTTTCATATATATAAAGACACTTATCTGCAAGAAATGTTTCCAAAAGATGTTCTTTCTGCACAGAAGACTGAGGATGGCTTATACAAAATTTGTTTTGAAGGATCACTCTCAATTGTTTCTATCTGGAGCCTTTGAGGGTCATAAGAGGAACACATCTGTCCCTGTTTCCTCCCTACTGCAACTCCTGTCCTCCTGGTGGAAGCAGGTGTTGACTTGGGGAGCACAGTAGACTGTCTGAATGCAACAGTCTGAGAAACCTTGGGCAGAAGTGGGAGCAATAGATCTTTGTATAAGGAGATGGGGCAGGAGCACTTGCCATCCTAACTTGCACAGCCCCAGGAGTGAGATGTGAGGGAGGGAGGGAGGGGGAACACATTCCCAGAGCCCCAAGTAGGGTCCTGTGACAAGAGGGCTACACTTACCATGGCATCCTGCTCTTTCTGCCTTGAGGATTGAAGCAGTGGTGCAATACGGCCATATCCTGCAGCCCAGAGCTGTGGGAATGACTGATGGGGACAGCCTTTAGGCCAAGATGGAGTGTGGAAGGGTTATTTCAGCACCAGAACAAAGGTGTAGATACTCAGAAGAGTGCACGTGGGAAGTAGGTTTTGGTGGGTTAAGAGCCAAGCTCCCACCCAGCTGCTCACTCATCTCCTCTTCCTTAGGGAGAGAAAATAGAAAGCTCATGGGCTGAGGTAAAAGCATAAAGATTGCTTACCAATTACTGTCATTAGAAAAACATACTTGAGGGAAATTAATTTGCATCATTGCTAACTAAAATGGATTAGAATAGTGAGAAATAAAGTCAACTATGAAAACAAGACTAATCTTTCCCCATTTCCCAACAGGTGGGGAAGCGAAATCCCAGCATTAAAGTGGTAGATTCTCATAATGTATTGGCATGTGGAAGTGTGTATGATAGTTTCTTCTGTATTATTATTGTTACTTTGTGTTCCTTAGATAATTTGGATTTGTAAAACTTTAACTTGTCTAGTATTCAAAGTTTTAGCTTACAGCATACGGGGGATTCCCTTCTGCCTGTAAAATCATTCTATGTAACACTTGGATGTTCCTCCTGCAGTCATTGAACAATTGCCACAGAATATTAGCAAGATTTGATAGTAGACAACATTTTTTAAAGCAAGTTCCTGTATGAAGAAAGCCAGATGTGTGAACTTAACTCAAGCTCACACTCACGTCAACATGTAGTTATCTTGAACTAACACAACAACACAGATGAAGCCTCTCCCTTTCTGCCAGGAACATTTTTTTATCCTGTATCTGACAAGACAAAAGTAGTACACTGCTAGCCTTCCCACTGACATTTCACTTAACAGGCTGTTTTATTTAAAAGTAAGTAATAATTATATTTGTTTCTGAAGTAGTTTTCCTACTCTTTATTTTAACTTCCTCAAAATTATTGCTTCTCACAGTGAAAGATATCCCTGGACATGGCAGAAGGATTGGTCTAGGTTATGTTTAAAGGTCTTTTTCTACCCAAACCTTTCTGTGACTTCATGATTCTAGGAATTTGTCATGAAACAGAGCCAAGACAGCTGACCCCAAGCGACCAAATGAATGACCTATATCATACGCCAGCAAGCTTGGTAAAAAAAAGCTGGAGAATGAAGAAGGAAAGGGTGGGGGAGGGAGTTATATTTATCTTTATCTTTCCAAATAACTTTCACACATGATGAAGTCCTGCTTTCCTGCAAGTGGCACAGTTGTGAATCAATTATTTTTATTGCATTGCTTGCATATGCTTTTGCTATTAAACCATCTTTACCACAACCCACATGTTTTTGTACTTTCTACTGTAGAGGGAAATTTAATCCCAATGAGATGGTTTGTCAGAAGAGAAAATGACATGAATTCTAGAATCCAGCTTCAGGGTTATGTTCCCTAGTTATCCTTCATTTTGATCATATTTGTAAATAGAGTTTTAAGTATGTTGGTATTATGATTATTTATAGCATTATTGGGAAATAGAATTATATCAATTTTGCGTCTACTTGCAAGATATCAGTGGTAATTCAGACACAAAACCAGTTGAAAAATCTAGAACACGTGAATATGTAGTGTTAAATTCAGCATACAGTAGACTGCATTTAGCAAAATTTTGGCATATTCCCTTGCACGGATTTGACACATGTCAAGTTGCACTTGCCCTAGTATTTCCTAGACGTGGTTTAGCTCTGAAGCTGTACTTGCCCAGTATGGAGTGCTTGGGAGCCTAGGGCACTTTGCTAGCATAGAAACAGGCTGGATCATAGAGCTGCCTTTAGTGCCCAGGAACAGCTGAGTACTTGTAGTGGGCACTTAGAACTACTAGGATAGATAAAGCACAAAGATCTTGTTTAAATGTTTCTTATTTCTGAGGAACTTCAAAATAAGATCAAAGAATTCTACTTAAAAACCAATATGTACACAATAGTAAGGGAAATGTTTTAAGTCCTGATAGACTTCCAGAAAATTTACCTTTCATATGAATTAAAATGAATGTATTTACTCACCAGCACAGCATTTTCATACGTCAAATATGGAAGAAAGGAAAAGTCATCTGCTTACATATTTGAATGATCAAGTCAATCAACTTCCTTTGCTGTGTTCACAAATTTTTCTACTGAAGCATATGAATTTCATTGTGTGCATGTAAAGTTATGATTTCAATTTCATCCCTTTTTTTCTGTTTTCAAGCAGATAGAGATTTGAAATTCATTACTTTTCTCTAGAAGGTAGTCCAGGGTGAATATAAAAACAGATGAATATTATGTGCTGCCAAAAGCCTTGAACCTTTAGATCTCATATCTTAGAAGTATCTTTTATTATCTACACACCTTCTATTTCTGTGTGTTCTTTATAAGTACAAACACTGACATTTTCCTTAATACCATCACCATACACCAACTTTGTGCAAAATATGAAGTACGTTTTGGTGAGATGATTAAATACAGGTTAAAGAAATCAAACAAACACATTTGAGTGACTTGCTTGAAATCACCAAAGTAGTCAGCAGGAAGACTGGGGCTTCTGATCTAACTGAAAGAGTTTGTTCTCTCTGTAATGAGCAAAACAGAATATTAGGTCTCTCTGTAGATAAACAGAAAGTAGAGATCACTTTCAAAACTTCAAACCCTTTTTTTTTCTCTGAAATACACCTGGAATATCATTCTTCATTTTATGTACCACTGAGCTCTTTCAAATTTTCTTATTCAGTGGAGCATAGCTTTCATCACTATCCCCCCTTTCATCACTATCATCAGCTTTTTCCCTGATTTTTAGATAACACTTTTCAAAAAGAACTTGCAAAAAAGAAAACTTATTTCATGATCTTTTGATGCTGAAGTCTTAACTGTTCTCAGAAGCTCACTTACCACTTGTCACAATATTATTGTGTATTGCCATTGCTTGAAGTACCACATGGACAGATGCCTGAAAGTGTGCCTATAAATTTATGTCTACCTGAAATATTGTAAGAAGGTAGACAAGTGTCAGTCATCTCTCTTTCTACAGTCTTTTTAGAGATGAGGTTGAAACAGAGTCAATTTGCTGTTCAGTTATTCATCATATAATCAGTAATATGTTTCTTGCTTTGGGCTATGCAGTAACCCACCAGCAATAGTAACTTATATAGACTGCGTATGTGCTTATGTGCATGTTCTACATGTAGCTGTATGTGTTTGGGCTTTGTAATAGCAGAGCACAAATAATAAATATTTAAAGGGATGTCAGTGAGAGCTGTGGTCAAAGGGTTTTAATACTGGAGGAAACAAAGAATTCCATAGAGGATTTAAAGAGACAGCAGTTATAAGACAAAGCTGATAGTGCTTGTAAAAGTCTGTGTTCAGTGTCATACACTTTTTCATTGTCAAGAAGGGAGGGACTGTCCTACTTTGCCTTGCACTGGTGCAGCCTCTTATCAAGTGCTGTGTGCAGTTTTGTTAACACAATATAAGAAGGATATTAAATTATTAGGGAGAGTCCCAAGGAGGACAACCAAGACAGTGAAGAGGATTGAGGGGAAACTGTGTGAGGAGCAACTGAGCTCACTTGGTCTGTTCAGCTGGAAAAGAGGGGACTGAGGACAAACTTCACTCCAGTTACAACCTCCTCATGAGGGGAAGAGGAGGGGCAGAGACTGATCTCCCTGGTGACCAGTGAGAGGACCCAAGGGAATGGCTGAAGTTGTGTTAGGGAAGGCTTAGTTTGGGTAGTAGGAAAACGTTCTTCACCCAGAGGGTAGTTAGATACTGTAACAGAATACCCAGGAAAGTGGTCACACCACCAAGCCTGGCAGAGCTCAAGAAGTGTTTGGACAATGCTCTCAGGTACATAGTGTGACTCTTGAGGGTGGTGCAGTGCAGGGCCAGGAGTTGGACTTGATAATCCTTGGGGGCTCCTCCCAACTCAAAATATTCGGTGATTCTGTGATTCTGAATGGCACGAGACGTCTAGTTGATGGCAGCTGCACTGANGAGTCACATACAATTAGGATCCAATGAACAATTGGAAAACTCAGCGTAACAAATTTTTAAAAACACTGTTGTCTGAATTGCCTATTTTTCTCTTCCAATGACTTTTTAAGTATTAAGCAGTTAGCCTTTTACTGTATTGGTAGCAACTGTTACTTATGAAGGATTTTCACTGTTTTTTTCTTATTCTGGGACCACATTTTTTCATTATTGTTTTTTCCTACTAGAATTTTGTTTCATGAATGTATCAGTAAAATCTTGATGAACAACTAACAGATGGATCCTGAAAGTATTTCATTCTTTTTTCAACCTTTTTCAAATATTTAGGTCCTATAATACAACAGTGCTATTAGATAAGGGTGTTAATAAATGTGAAATCTATAAATGCAATAACCACAGAGGCAGAATTATATCAATCTTACTTGAATTCCCATATTTAGAATATATGCATGCAAATAACCTATAAATACAGAAAATGTAGGTTTCTAATGTAGGTTTCTACCTAAAAGTCATGTTATCCCTTTAGTATCATTGGCAGTTTGGTGTGGGATTCAGTTGTCTAAATGCACGTACTTAATGTCATTTAAGATATTCTATGGAATCCATGGGGCCTACTTAGGGCTGGAAAATATGTCACAAGGTTTATAACATTCACACACATTTCTGGAGATGAGGTCTAATTTAATTTTTGCCCCTATGTGGGGAGCTAATATCATGTGATATTCTAGGGATCTTTCCTGGTCTTCACTGGCTGCTCATAAAAGACAGATCATCGGTGTTCGAGGGTAATAGAACTGTTAGAGTCCCAAAAAAAGATCTGTGTCCAGGCTGGTAGCTGGACATTAGGAGAAATCCTGAATGGCACGAGCCATCTAGTTGATGGCAGCTGCACTGACCCTGTTTGTTTAGGTGTTTAGACACCTCAATCTATATGCCTAGAATCTGTAGCTGAATAACAGTCCAGAAAGTGTGGATGTCACCAGTCAGCTTTAGAGGATCTGGCCTGGAAAACAGGTGACATGAATCACTCTGGTGCAACTGACCAGGGAGTCAGGAGTTAGATTAAGCAGCAGTGGAGGTGCCACCTTGTATTCTCCATCATTATGCAAGAAGTCTACAGGATTAACTCAGCTGTGTAAACGTGAATCATACTTGTTCCCATTTGACTAGATGACTACAACTCAAAACAGTTTAAATGGTACTATTCATTCCATTCAGATGACAGTCCTGAAACTTCTATTATTCCTTCCAGCATGTAATTTCCCATGCAGCCTTGTAAGTTTAAACAATCTCCTGAAAGGTCAGATGTTGACTACTTTGATCCATTTCAACATTTATAAAAGGTGATGTTTAACATGCCTTGCTGATAAAACAAACCTGATCATTTTTATAAGAAATACTTGCTGTATCAACCTCTGAAAACGCTAGCATTTCTGAATAAAAGTGACTTAAAAAGGCCAGTTTTAAACTTATATATGTATTCTTCCCTAAATTATATATAGCTGATGGAACGTATTCTGTACACATAACTCAGTACTAAAGAAACATACTTCCATCAACTAAGTGCACTCCTCAAATTAACTTCAGAGACCACCTTTTTTCTGTAAGGAAAAATCGTGACAAAAAATGAAAAGAAAATAGAATTTGCAGGGACATAACTATTAAAGTGCAAAGAGTAATCTGGCAACCTACGCTTCAGAACTGGAGAAATCATCATAAAACAAATTTAGAATGTTACATTTTGTTTAAAACTGGTGTTTATTCCTCAAATATGACATGAAACTTATGAAATGTTAGGTAACAAAATAGAACAGATTTTTGCACATTCATAGCTGTATTTTTAAAGTTGTGATTCTTACCTCAAGTAACCATGTCAAATGACACCAAATTAAAAAAAAAAAAAAATCAGCAGTATTTTATCAGAATGTATGTCTTGTTCCCCATATCAAGTGTCTTTCTACTGCCAGTTACCTTATTTACATTATATTCAAATGTTTTTTATCCTTCAAGATCAATTGCATATATTTCTGTCAAAGACATGAAAGAATCAGCAATTGCATGAAGAAAATTTCTGCCTCCTTATTGACACTGTTCCTCTTTTGGCAGATTCTCAGGTGTGGCAGGTTTGTTCACCACAATGGCTGTGTTTGTGTTGCGTGGTAGTCCTGGGTGTAGGTGCCCAGGTGTTGGTAGCAGAGAGCCTTCAGCAGAGGAGTGTCTGAGGCTGCCCTGTGCCAGACAGAGAGAGCTCCAGCTGGCTCCAACCAGCCCACCTCAGGGCATGGCTGTACCAAGTCATGATGGTGACACTGCCAGGAGAACATAATTAAGAATGGGCAAAATGCTGCAGAGGCAGTGAGGAATGAGTGAGGAAAAAGCAAAAGCATGAGGAACAAGCCTGCAGAAACCAAAATGAAAGCATGGGAGGAGGTCCTGCAGGGGCTGAACCATAAGTTCTTTAGCCCCTGGAGAAGACAACTGGAGCAGATATCTACACTGCAGCCTGTGTCAGACTGATGTGAGAGTTGCATACCTTCTGAGGTAATGGAGCCCATAGAAAGAGCCACATTAGCACAGGGGAAATGTTTGAGGAGAAAGAAATGTCAGTGAGAAGCTGTTATGGACTGAAAATAACTCTCACAGTTCATCTGTTTTTGGGTAGACAGTTACAACCATAATGGACGCCTAACTTTTAAATTATAAATATTGTGTCTGCAAAGGACAGTGATAGAGAGTTATTGAAATGCACCTACACATCATATGGATTCTGCAGAAATCTGACTAAATAAGAGAACCAGAGCTTGGAAAATTTTTTTATAATTGATTGTATGTGCAACTCTGGTTCTAGTTCTAGATAACAATACAAAAAACACAAAAAATAAATACTTCAGAAATAAATTATGATGAGCCTTTATCATCCAAATAAATGTGATAATCTGGATATTCTCTTGAAGACAAATGTTTATTTTATTAATGTACCTGATAAAAGATAAAGATTCAACATATCATCTTAACTTCATGGTGGGAGTTCAAAATATCATTTTCTACAGAACGATTTTACTAAAAGTGCTTTAATTTCATAATTTCATTTTCATATAACTAAACATTGGAGGACACCTTTGTATCTTTTTTGCAGTCTTTTATTGAATCTGCAGCTGTATGAATGAATTGTTTTATGTTTCTTGTGTGCTACTTCCAGAAGCTGAGTAATCCTTAGAGCTGAGGTTGGCTGGCACTTTCTGTGACTTCCACACTCAAACAGAATTCACTTTTACATATCATATTTTTTGTTTGGGGCTTTTAACTGGGAGAAGTGACAATTAGAAAAAAGCAAACATGAGAAAGTTTTAAGAAACTGTTATTTTTTCCTGTATTGAGTACTTGGAACAATGTTTTTTTTCTAAAAACAAACAAAAATAAGTAAATACTGTCATTTTTTTTTTTTTTGGACAAAAAGTTTTTTGTAAGTATCATGTTAAACTGGGATCAGAAATAAGCCTCAAAATATGCTCCCCCCCCCCCCCCCNAAAAAAAAAAACCCAAAAAATCCCCCCCCCCCCCCCCCCCCCATTTCTACTAATGATCATTATAAATTTGCCACATATTATCACATAAAAACCCTAGCAATTACTTCCAGAATGTGATTTGGTTATGGGAAATGAGTAGGATTTCTACTCTCACTTTCTCCAAATTTTACCACCTCTGAGAGCACACAACAAAATGAAGGTTGCCCTCAATCATTAAATTTCTGCCAACTTCTGAATCTGGAGCATGAGGGGGGAAAAAGGAGGTTGTTTCATTCAGATTTGAAGCAGAAGTTTAATATGCAATGATAAATATAGTTCTGCAATAATTTAAAATAATAATTATAAACAATAGAGTGTTTGTCTTTTGTTAATTTCTGGGCAAATTCCTGAGCAATTTGGTATGAGAACAATGTAGATCATTCTTTGAGTATGCATTTAATTAAAGGACTTCCTCAGAATCAATGATTCTACCATAAGGCCAAGTATGGCTATTTCTCATTGTATCAAATTCCAGTCAGTGAGCTGGTATCTATAAAAACAAACAAAAAAACAAACAAAAAATACTGCTACACAAGGAACAACTCCCTCCCTCCAGCGCTGATTCACTAACAAAGTGTTAACACAAAGCCACCTATTGCTGCTTACAATTGCCTTAGTTACTACAGATGGCATTTGTAGTGATTGCAGAGCCAACCCTGCAAGCAACCATCATAGAGGAGCTAAATGATTTCAAATAATGGTATGTTTATTCTTTGGTAGTCAGTGTTTTAAACCTCTAGGAAGAAAGAAAAAAAAAATGAAGTTATATTGTTAATCTTGTCAAAGAAACATCAGAAACTGTGACAACATGAATGAAAATCCATTTTAGACTGTTGAAGCAGCATAGCTTTAAGTGCTATCAGTACCCAGTCTCTTTTCTTGTCAAAATTGCAAAGTGAATGAATACAACCCAGAAAGAAATGGCTGAGGCACCTGGATGTCAGCACTGAATGTTCAATTATTTCCTCGATTCCTCTGTAGATTTTTAATGTGATGGTGAACAAATTATTTCAATATAACTCTTCACAGGTGATCATTAACTGTGCATTTCTCATTCCCTGGTGCTTAAACTGAAAATCAGTGTTCCCACAAGCAAAAGCACTAAGCATTTGAAATGCACTTTGAATGAGAAGTGTAATTGGAAAATATTGCAGTGTTAGAATGCTGAAGCTTAGAAACAAACAGAAAACGTCAAACAAAAAACTTCAGAGCAAATTTGGGCTAGGCTATCAAGTTTTCTCTTCATCACTCTATTTCATGTTTTCTCTATAGCATGAAGATTTCTCTAGGTTTAATTGCAGTGGGTTGGCTACTAGATGCCCACAAAGGTTTTCTATCATTTCTCTTCCTCAACTGGATAGAGGGCAGAAAATATGCCAAAAACCTGTGGGTCAGGATAAGGACAGAGAGATTACTTACAAGTTACTCTCATAGGCAACACAGACTCAACTAGGGGAAATTAATGCAATATTTCACCATCAAATCAAAGTAGGAAAATAAGAACATACCTAAAAAGCTGCACATTCACCCTCCCTGTCATCCTGAGTTCAGCTTTGTGGTAAATTGTTGGATTTTCTATAGACGGGCTAAATTTAAGTTGGTGAATAATTTGAAGAATTAGGGAAGGCTGGTTGAAAAGAGCATGAGTTGGTCTTCTGGCTTGAGCAAAGTCCTAATAATTGAAAAATGTTTAGTGTGAAATGGAGGTTCAAAGAAAAGCACCCGCACATCTCTACAAGCCTTATTCATCTTTTACCCCAAAAACCAAATCTTGTTATAAATCTGGTCGTTTAAGAAGTTAAAGGTGCATGGAAGGACTGTCTGACAAAGGTCAGACAGCTTTTACTGCCAGTCTAGTGGGTGTAAGTGGACCAAAGAGTTTATTCCACCTCTGTTGCAGCTCATGTTTGTTATAGTTTAATTCAGTTGTTGTTAAGATTTAATGTTAAATGGTTTGTTCTCCTGTTCTCCCCACTGTTCACTCCCAAATTGGTTCATTCCCAAAGTTGTATCCTCCCACCAGTTTCCCTTTATGGCTTTTCCCTGCCCTCTGTTCCAGTCCTTTCCCTATCAATCACTGTTACCCAATCCCTTGTTCCAGCTCCTTCCATGCCAATCCTCCCCAGAGCCAATCCCTTTACTGTCCCTCCCCCTGGGTGTTCCAGGGTGTCACCCAAACCTCGATGTTCCATTGGTGCACTCACCCCTTCCCTCCTCCCATCTACCCTCATTTGTCCCAAGGCCCATGACCCAATCCTCCAACTCCACCCCTGAGTTGCCCTCATTGAACAATGTGTGGTACCCACCCCCTGTTTTGTGTCTGTATAAAATCCTGTGCACAGAGCTGCACAGGGCTCTTCTCGCCTGTTTCCCTTCAGCCCCAATAAACTGTTTGGTTGGAACCTCAGCCCTGGAGAGCCTCTCTCTTGCTTCTCAACCCAAACCCTGGATGTGGTGAGGCAATCTGCACCTGGGAGCATTGGCTCTGAAGGTTCAGCTGAAGGCACAAACCCCACGCCTCAGCTGTTCCCCACACTTGGCACAATGCTGGTGTGCTTTGAGCTAGCCTGGGCTCCAGTCAGCCACATCACACCTCTTCAATCAACTATAAATTCTTACTGAAAGTAACTGAGACCCTCATTAAGTCCTATTTACATATTAACTTTCATACCCCTCAGAATGCAAATGAAGAGAAAAGACAACACGCCTTATCTGTAAAACCACAATCCTCAGAGCTCCATCTATAACCTGGGATGATTTCAGCCCTTTGTGTTGAGATGAAAATTAAACTATAGAAGGGGGGGTTGGGGCAAAAAGAGAGAGAGGGAAACACTTCTGATTGCTCAGGATCAGTCAACAGACTTTTTCTCTCCTCCTCCCCCAAACAGTAACTTTTAGGTGAGCTTTGTGCTCCCAACTGCATTGGAGAAGACTTGGTAATTAAAATTGGTAATTAATCTCTCTCTCTCTCTCTCTCTCTCTCTATCTGTCACCTTGTTAAATCTCTATTATTATACATTCTGTCATGACACATATTAACAGCTTGTAGTTTGAGCATTTATCAATAGCAATCCTGAACCTGCCTTCCTGTTGCTCCCATAAACTCTGCTATTTGTGAATATGGACTGTATATGTTCTTATTAAACATGGCCAGACCTGTAGCAAAGAGCTGGTAAACTGCATTATTTCTGATCTGTGATTGTGCAATTTTTTATTGAACTTAACCAGTCTGACAATGCTAAATTGTCCATAATCAGAAATTAAGGCACACAGCCCCTCTGATCTCTGAGGACCAGCTGAAATGTAGAGGGATTTATTCTCTCACATATTTCTGTACTCTTAATGTAACAACAGGACTCCCAAATTCTCTACCTCTTCCCAACACAAGGACATAGGGAAGGGGTGTTGCAAGCACTTTGCCAAAATCTCTCTCAGTCTTTTCTCTTCATGTGATTTCTCTGCTCCAGCATGGGATCCCACCCATGGGAGATAGTCTTTCATAAATGTCTCCAAAATGGGTCCTTCCAGCAGGCTGTAGTTCTTTACAAATGGATCCAATTTGTGTCTTCTCTTATTCTTCACAGACTGCTCCAGTGTGGGTCACCTGTGGATAACAGTTCCTACCAGATAACTTCCTTCAGCACTGGCTTCCTTCATTGGCCACTGTTTCTGTCATGAACCTTATCCAGCAGAGGCTCTCCATGGGGTCACATCTTCTTTAAGAAAAAGAAGGACACCATCTGATACTCCATGACCTGCAGGTGGATCTCTGCTGCACTGTGGTCCTCCATGGGCTGCAGGGGCACAGCTGCCTCATGATCTTCATAGCTGACTGCAGGAGAAACTCAGCTCCAGAACTTGGAGCACCTCCTCCCTCTCCTTCTTCACTGACCTTCTGTCTGCAGAACTGTTGCTCTCACATATTCTCATTCTTTTGGCCCAGCTGCTACTGTGCAGCAGTTTTTCCCCCTTCTTAAGAACGCCGTCAAAAAGGTACTATGAAAGAGTTTAATTCTGTCTAATTGATATATTCTAAGGACAAAATCTTTTATATTTGAGAAGAACTTAGCTTTAAGAAGCACCACAAAAAAGCTTACAGCCTTTCTTAAATGTATATACTGAAGTAATTTTCGTATATTAAAAAAATTATTTGTCACATAGAAAAAGTGAAAGAGGAGTGTGGAATTGTTTCTATATGAGACAACGCAATTAAATGCTTTTCTATTTATACACACATAAGCAAAATGAACTATTTGTGGCTTAATTTTCCTTTGTTTTCTGTGTATTTCATGCATATTTAAATACACACTGTGTTCCACCAACAACTTTTTAGGAAATCTCAACCTTATTCCTTTTATCTGATTAAATTTTACTGTATTAATTCTTGTCTGCAAGAAAATACTCTAAGTTTAAAAGTCCTATTGATTTATTTTTTATTTCACTTACAAGACCATTGTGCTGTACTACACCTCCGAATGAATGTCAAATCATGTACTTTGTTTGCTCCTTTTGTTCTTCTAATTAAAGCCTCAGTTAAGGAAGGCCAGCAGTCAGTTTGACATAAGTTGCAGTTCAGTAATTTGTGCTTGAACTAAAGCTCCAGTTCTTGGTCTCTTACTCTTGTTGATTCGAGCTTTTCTTCTATGGTGCCTTTCAAACAACAGATTTCTTTATGGATTAAAATTACATACAACATGAAAAATAAAGAATTATTCAGTTGGTGAATTACTCACACTCTATGTTACTAAGCAAGTGGCAACACTAAATTATGCTTTTATGTCCAAAGTTGGAAACAGAAAATTGTTATATTGCTCCAGAAGCAGAACTGAAAAGAGTATAATCAGAGATTCAGAGAACCATAGAATATTTTAGGATAGAAGGGATTATTCAAGGTAGTCTAGTTCAAACACCCTATTATGAGGAGACATCTTTTATTAGATCAAGTTTCTCAGAACACATTCAGCCTAACTTTGAATGCCCCACCTGTCACTACTCCAGGCAAACTTTCTCAGTGTTTCAACACCCTCCCAGTAAGGAATTTATTCCCTATATCATAATCTAACATCTTTCAAATTAAAACCATGCCCTCTTGTCACTAGATCACCTTGCAACAAGTCTCTCTCAGCTCTTTTATGTGCCTTTTATGTGCTGGAAGAGCACAATGAGATCTCCTTGAAGCCTTGCCTTTGGGCAAAATATCCTCAACTCTCACAACTTATTGTCACAGGAGAGGTGTTTCAGCCCTCTGATCATCTTTCATGACCCTCCTCTGGAATCACTCCAGCAGATCCATGTCTTTTTCATGCTGGGGAGCCCAGATCTGGACACATCACTCTAGGTGGAGTCTCACCAGAGTGGAGTAGAGGGGCAGATTCACCTCCCTTGATCTGCTGGCCGTGCTGCTCTAGATACAAGAGCACATTGTTGGCTCATGTCCAGCCTCTCATCCACCAAAATCCTTAAGTCCTTCTCAGCAGGGTTGTTTTCAGTCTGTTCATCCTTCAGCCATTATTAATACTAAGGGGCATAACTTTTGTTATGTGAATCTCAAACCACAGCTGCAGTGATTTCCCACTCATTTCTATTTCATGGTTTGAAATATTTATCAGTAGCATTTGAAAGTCCATTCCATGTATTTTTTTCTTAACACTCAGCAGTCCAACATGTTGGAGGGCTTATGTGTCCCCAGTTCTATAATCTGAATTCCACAGAATGAAAATTCCCCACTATATCTAGCTTGTGACTTTAGATTGCCTTATCTGGATAATTTTAAGTCATCCAACATGTCACTGGACTTCTGACTCTTTGTCTACGCATGGCAGGTTAGAAAATAATTGCTGTCCATTGTACTTGTTCATTGCCAACCAGTTTCTAATCCTTACCACTATGTCGTGATGGTGGGAAAGAAAGCGTGGCTCAGCTACAGAATTCAATTTTTAGTGTTTCCTTGCTCACTATTTCAGCCCTGACCAATACATTTCTCTGTAGTATATTTAGAGTATATAGATCTGTCTTTTAGACGCTCTTGCTGCTTGTATGGATACAAAGAGGGGAGGGAAGGGGAGGGGAAGATTTTTATGAGATTTTTTTTTTTTTTCTAGGAGGGTGTTAATAAATTCATTTTGGGACAGGACAAAATAGCCAAGAAAAAATAGAACATGTCAACAGAAAAAAATAATCTAAAGTCCAAGTACTGACTGAAGTCAATATTGTCATTAGAGCAAAGATAGTCAATTTAACAGTGTTTGGTTGCAATTGTCTCCCTGAATTTTCTTGCTAAAATTATGGAATAACTCTACAGATTTAAAATACTGAAATACCAGTGTATAACAAAAATTTGATTCGTATGTAATAAGATTTTCATGCTATTGTGGTAAACTTATACATTATTTTATTTCTAGTGTTCATGACATGCATACCACTTTATTATTATTATTATTATTATTACTATTATTATTATTATTATTATTATTATTATTTTCTTTTTAAATATACTGGGGAACTGAATGGAAACTAGGAGGTACATTTAAATTTTTTAAAAATCTCCCCCAAAATGAAATTAGAGTGTGAAATATTGGTTTATCCCTGAAGTAAAATCTCCAGAATATAAAAACTGTCATATTTAATTGAGAAAGTGATCCATCTAATCACGATCCAGTCACTGACTTTAGTAGTAATAGTTGCAATATGAATTTATACTCTAGTTTGCAACTGGAATTTTTTATTGTAACTCCATTAGGTGGATCTATATAAAGGGCATATTTAAAGCAAAATAATAACGTTTATAGGCTTTATTAAATGTTCAGGAGTCTAGATGTATCCCACCAACAACAGCTGACTGCCAGCTGATGGGATGGAAGAATTCTGCCCCAATGCAACTGAAGAGAGAAAGGACCCATGCCAAAGGGTCTGTACTCACAGGAACACCACTCCACTCCTCCCAGCACAAAATTCAAGGTACTGGTAAGGTGTGATCACACTCCCAAATCCTGCAACCTTGCAGGTGACTGACACTGTCAACCTTCAGGTGTGAAGCCAGAGTAGAAGGGTGATTTCAGCACAGGAGTAAAGATGCACATATTCAGAATTGCTGATAGGGGAGGCTGTATAATTTTTATCTGTACTACTAGAAAATATTTCCTATATTCATTACATAATTTGGAAGGGTAACATTATTTAGAATAACATTTGAGTGATGTAGTTTGTTCATTTTGCTGGTAATGATGTTTTGAGGGTATCAAAATGTCATTCTGAGAAATTTTGTGATATTCAGATTTTTATTCCCACTAAGTGGACCTCCTTCTCACGGAGAGAAAAAAAACATTTTTCCCATTACTTTTTCTTGCATTCCTGCATGTTTTTGTAGAAGTAGTCTTTATATATTTTCTACTAGCATTCACTGCCTGACCTTCCTATTTAATAACGATATAATTTTTTTTTTGCAATTGCATTAAACTGAGAAGAATGACCTATTTAGTACTGGACTGTATCAGGGACAGATTAGAAGGAAGTCTCAGAGGACATTTAAGTCATTCCATCTGTCCCATGTTAAGTAATACGAAACTGTAAAACGACGCAATTTTTCTTTGCATCTAAGGATTTTTGCCCTGAACAAAATGTACCACCAGACTGAGGGAATGTTTTCAGTTCACTCAGCATTGATTCCTTCAGAATACTGGCAAGGGACCCACTGCAGTAAGGAAAGAGCTTTTCTAGCATAACATACCTCACATTTAAAGCACTGACTCAGCAAGAAGCACAGAGGGATACATCTCATCACCTCAGTTTAACTCTGTGTCTATTAAAACTGAGCTATGTTATGTTTAGTAATAACATAAAGAAACTGTGGATTGCATTTTCCACATTCCCACAGGGTGTCTGAAATATATTGTTCTTTCTTGGGTTGTGGTTGTGTTCCTGGTTGCAGATAAGCTGGGACCTCTTAGCCTATTGCTTTCTGCTACCACAGCAATCACTCTTTGTCAGCTTTTTGTAAGCTCTGCTAGGGGCTGTACACAATTTAGGGCTTCTTTCTAATCACAGACCTCGTGGCATCTGCCACAGATCATCAGTGACAGATCATTCTAACGCCTTCAGCTGCACGCAAGCTATTGTAAAAGAAAAGAGTGGAACGGATGCAGGAATCCAAGCAGTTCTAATAAGTTGTCATGTGAGTTATGAGGACACTCTCCCACATATCTACATGTAGTAAGGCCAGATGAAAAATAAAAATTCAAAATCTCCTGTGACTTCGTTATTTATCATTTTCACATGTAGCTAATTCTGCTTCATTTTCTCACTACCTGATAAATATGAAACCATCTCAGCTTGAATGTTACACCTAATTATTCTGAACAATTCATAAAAATACAGTGCCTCTTCTCATGGAGTTTCTGGGGTGATGAATGTACTTTGCTGGCTCTTTGAAACTGCCATAGAAAATTCTGTTTAAGCACAACATTTCACATTTATCTTTGTCTGGAAATCTTCCCTTTGCTTATGGTCAGTGCTGCAGACCATATTATTCAGCTTTCCTGGTCTTTTCATTTGGGAGAGAAATAAATTATGGTCTTCTCCTGAATCAAGGGAATCATCAACAAAGGTTACATTGTTACATTTTTGTTTCTGGTACATGAACAGAGAGAAAAACAGATCTCAAGATACATAAGCAGCAGATTATTAGAATAATCTAATCAGTTACTTCTCATATAAAAAATATTCATATATTCGCAAAATCACTCGGTACACACCTGTGTCATATGAGTTCTGCTTCTGCTTGCTAGAAATTTGCTATGATTTTTTTATACAGTCTAATTATTTTAGGATTTCACAGAAATGTTGAGACTGGAAGATACCCCTAGGTCTCTCCTTTTCTAATACCCTTGCAGAAAACAGGGCCTTAGACTTAACTGATCAGTAAGTTGATCAGTGTCTTCTCCAAACAGATTTTGAATATGTCCAAGGATTGAAAATATGTAACCTTCTTGGACAACCTGTGTCAGTGTTTGATCACCATCATAGTAAAAATGTTTCTGACTCTAAAAGTAATTTGTACTATTTCAGTTAATGCCCATTGTGTCTTGTCCTTTCACAGGGCAGCACTGAGAAAAAAGCAGCAGCACTGGCTCTGGGTAGGTAACAGATATGATTCGAATTTAGTTTGGACAAACAGCTGCTGAAACATTTGGATAATCCAGTAACTCTTTTCCCACTGAGGCTATTAACTGAGTAATAATTAATATGAAAAGCTGGAGAGGAAAATTGTGTATTTTCAAAGTTTTTATTGAATTTCACTCCCCACTCTAAACACAACAATTTTGTTTTTTCTCCAGTGAGCCAAGAGAAGGTTAAGTAGATCGCAAATAATGCTATAAACAGCATATAGACAACTGCTTATATTTGCTAAAAGGTCAAACAATCTTCCAGTGTTACGATATCTTGCAAAGATAAAAAAACAACCTATGATCTGTGCAGTGACATAGGATCACAATGAAATTCATTAGCCTCTGACACACCTCAGTATTTAAACAGGGATCTACCTAAATGGGCTGGAGAGTTTTATAGTAAAACTTTTCATGCTAAATACCTCACAAAATTGTCACAGTGATTTTGTAACCACATTTTTCTTTTTTTTAAAATCTATTTACTGCTATATTAGCTATTAAGGCTGAAATGGTTTTTTATTAAATAAATTATTTTTTCTTCATGAAAAAAAAAATTATACAAGATATGATAGTCTAGATATTTTCTGCCTGAACAAAAAATCTGTATTTGTACTTAAATTTGGCTTGGGTTTGACTTTGTTGTAGTGAGGCAATGTCAGCTGTATAATTCCATATCCTCTCCAGCAACAGGGCTGTATGGCCCTCTGATTCTATAGTACCTAGTATTTATTTGTGAGCTCTTAAAAAAAAAAAAAAAAAAAGTGCATTTATGAATATGGTTATGGGTTTGCACAGAAGTGCATTGAGAGAGAGGATCTGTACAGAAATTTCTCAGTCCATTTCACGTTATTTACACCTCATTTTTTAAAGCAACGAACACCAGCATGCTGTAGCCTCCTTCATCCTGACATCAAAGAAATTTTGGATTGTTGTGTTCATTACATGGTTGCCTCCAGCTGGTGAAAATCACTGGGGAAGAGTGATGCTCTATGCAAGTACAGGTCCTTTGAGAAAACTTGGCTGCCAAGTGCTTCAAAGAAATCCAGTCTGGTCCAGGGGAGATATTGGTAATTTTGACAGTTCAGTTTCTCACTTAAGATCCTAGCACTGAAGAGAGGCTTTGGAAGTCATGGTCATAGTTTAATTAACTTGAAAAAAAAAAAAAAAAAGTCAACAAAAAGAAGCTGAAATTTTTAAAAAGCCAGTTCTGAGCTTTATTTAGTTGTATGAAGACATACAAATAAGTACTATTGCAGACATGCAATGGAGTCGGGATTCAGATCCATGAAATGATAGTCACAATTAATCTAAAACAGTATTGATCCTTCCATGAGCCTTAATACACAGGGCAAGAAATGAACCACACCCAAGTGTCTTGTATATTTACACAGAGGTAAAAGTCTAAATTAAATATTTAATCATTCTGATAAGGATTTATCTTCCTTTAACACAAACAGCTTATAACTAAAGAGAATGAAAAATATCCAGTTATTAAAAATATGCTCTTTGCTGCTTCTGTTTATGGTCTAATAATTCCAACACTGTAATAGGAGAATGAACAGAAAGACAATATTTTTCACTGATATTTTTCACCATTAACTTCATGGTAAAAAGACTTCATAAACAAATAACAATACCTCATTAAGTATATCTGATTTGGCAGGGTCTTCCAGTATCCCTAGTTTTGGGATATTTTAAAAAATGTATCACAAGCAGAAAGAAAGCATTTATCTGTGGCACAATTGAATGATTTCCTACTGCTCTCCTCCATCTTTCCTGCTGTTAAACAGAGGTGCAAAGCTTTTGTCATAATTTTTGATGTGGTAAGACGCATATCCGAGCATCCTAGGATATAAGTGGATTGTTATTGTGCTTGATATTGACATTGAAGAGTGGCATTGATACCTTCATTATTTTGTGCCTATTATTCCTGTTGGCTTAAGTCTATAAATTGCTCTCTAAGGTGTGCTGTAATTTAACTCTGTGAAAAGCGAACAAACAAACAAGTAAAAAAAACCCCAAGATGGACACAAGAAACAAGCCTGGAAAATATGATTTTACCTTAAAGTGGTTTAGAAATGAGGGTAACTTGAAAAGGTGCAAAGGCTTATTCATAATACACCCTTGAAAGAGTTGGCTTCTGGCTCTGCTCGGCTTTCGTTTCTCAGGATGCAGTCACCTCTCACCTGAGATTATTCTATTGACATCACACAACATCTTAAAGATCTGTGTTTTGGACTACCCTTTGACACCCAGTAAGATTCATAAGTCTGTAGTATAAAGAGCTTAGAAGTTGTTCTTTCTGTACTTTTCCCTTGCTATTCCATTGTTTTTTTTCAGATTTTCCATCTTTGAAACTTCTTTTTCAACAGGATGAATTTACCGTAATTACTGAATTACACCTGGTGAGTAGAGAGGGCATGACATTATAAAAAAAGAGTCCTAAACTCCAGTAAAGTAAAGATCTAGACTTTCTTACTTAGTGCCCCTTTTATTAGAGAATTACTTTTTATTGCAGAATTATTTTTTCCTTTAATGCACTTGAATTTTTCCATTGCTTACATGACTTTAAACTTCATGGAAAGAACTTACTTTAGATACATGCCTCAGTTCAGGACAATTTCTTTCACTTTACTGAGCCTTTATTGGAATGATCGATAATATCTTTTAATTTTTAAATGGATTGAGCTTAAATGTTGTTCCAGGCCCCATTGGTATAGGTGAAGGCCCCAGGAGAAGCTGGTCAAGATCAGGACCCAATAACACAGACACTTGGCAATGCCCACATTTATTTTAACAGGTACATTTTTTTCCAATCAATAGAATAATTTCATGATCTCCCAGCAGAAAAGGACTTGAGAGTCCAAGGTGGCAGCCCCATGGACATGATCCAGCAGTGACCCCAAAAGGCTAAGAAGGCTGGCACCTTCCTGGTCTGAATCAGCAGGACCAGGGCAGCGATTGTTCCCCTGTATTTGACACTGGTGAGGGCATACCTCGAGTTTTGAATTCAGTTTTGGGACCCTCACTAGAGGAAAGACACTGAGGTGCTGGACCACGTCTATTTACGGGCACTGAAGTTGGTGAACTTTTTAAGTTGCAAGCGGGATAATGGGAGATGAGTCATCGCACTCTGTCTGGGAGGGAAATTGGTGCCAGTTCCTGGGACATTGAAATATCCCAACTGGGTCTAGCACATTGTTAAATTGTGGTGTGAAATAAGGGATTACAGACAACCTTGCACCTGATAAGTCACATTTGTACTAATTAGCAAAGAGGAACAGCCTTGCTCTTAATGAGACACAGCTGTGATTAATACAGATAGGTGTGATAAAAGGGGTGAGCTGGCTAGAAAAAGGAGCCTTTTGATGAGGAGGACCCTGAGGAGGAGACCTTTGTGGAGGTAGCGAATCCCTGAGGAATAAGGAAAGATCCAGGGAGCAGAAAGAAGAATGAAACAAGGAAGAGAGTTACTGGTGGCAAAAAGATCAGCTGTGAGGTCAGTCTGAGTCTGCTGGTGGAGCCTGCAGACACAGTCTAGCAGGAAATAACAGCTGTCAGAGTCTGCAATTGGACCCTACCACGGGAGCTTGCTGCAATCAGAGTCAGGATGGCCAAGCTATAAGGAAGAATGAACTGGGACCCTTTTCACCTTGTTAAATGTCTGTGTCTTGGCTCATTTCTATCCCCAATGAGAGGGCTACCGCAACAGTTAAATGAAAGATTATACAGGGGTTCAGCAACTTGAAGTTTAGAAACACTGCCCTAGCATCTTTTGCACATAATAGATACGTATATATATACATAAAGAAAACTTGATACCTGATTCATATATGCTCTGTTCCATCTTCTGAAGAACTGTATTTGACAGTAACCATAGCAGCAAAACTGATTAGGCATACTTAAAAGACCAAATGATGTAATAGAATTTTTATTTATGGTTTCAATAAAGGACACTTAATACTGTAAACAAGTATATTCAGTTCTATGCTTAAATGTTTTAGTGGATGAAATGGCTGAATTCTTTTAACAGAAGCAAAATTTTGCTTTTTTCATACCATCTTAAGAAAATAAAATCAACATTGTGTGGCTGAACTCATGAAAGTAACCTTCGATAGTGGACATAGTTCTTTTTATTCAGATCTGTCTTATGGCCTACATCTTTGGCATCTTTTCAAGAAATTTAAACTTCTGCTGAGTTGTTTCTCAGAGAATGTGTTATTTCAAGACAGATGCAAAGCAGTTATTATGTTGCTGTTGTTACTTGATGTACTGCTGTAAACCACTCACAATGAAGGAATAGCACACTGTGGGACTCTTTATATGAAGAATTTCTGGAATCCCTCTTTGCTTATCTGAAGCAAAGTGTTATCCTTACAGTGCTGGGACTTCTCATACTGATCTCCATAAGGAAGGTATTTAGTAGCTATTGCATTGAAGAAGACATCATTAGAGTGAATTAAATATGTGGAAATTTATCTCATACTTTTGCCCTCTAAGGATTTATAAAGCAGATAGGATAATTTCTTCCTCCATATGGCTTTTACAGCACTGCATAAACATTCCTGGAAGCAGGAACTGACATATATTACTATTCACATCTTAAATTAGCCTTGCTACATTTAAAATATAATTTTCACCTGTTTCTTCCTGGGTATTTTGTGAGCTAATATCATATTTAATGACTTGTTCCAACTTGGTTTCAACTTTACTCCTTCTATTAGGTATGAGTCCAAAGCTGAGAAGTAAGGCCAATAATATCTAAGTTCCTGGATTGTTTCATTCACCGAACAAATCTGGGAGTGTTTAAAATAACAAAGAAAGGCAGTCACCTATATCCAAATATATGAGTTAGGCAGGTTGAGTTGTAAGAAGAGATTTCCAGAGTTTCTTCAAATGACATAAGCTATGCTTATTTAAAGAAACACAGGGACAATTCCTACTCTATTTCAGCTAACCAGACACAAGCCAGCAGAGAGAAAACAAAGACGCTATTTGATTTTACCTAAAACGATAAGTTATTCTTGGTGGCAGGACATACTGAAATTATACTACTGACAAGGGTGAACCTCACTCTCTCTGATTAAATTTCAGCCAAACTTTGGTTTGCAATCTTGTTTATAAATATATCATTGGGTATCTAGGGCAATCAAATTCTTCCCAGTTTTCTCTGATTTAACTAACCTAAGACAGTTTATCTCAATTTAATTTGCCACATATAGGCATGCTCTACTGTTTGGATGTTAAATTATTTCTCACAACATTCATCTATTGCTTCAGAAAAAAAATCAAGTTTCTAAATGACATAATATTGTTTCTATTCTATTTGTTTAGGAAGATTCTAATCCATAATTTCTGGAATCTGAAAGTCTGTGTGGTTTCTGACATGCTGTTCTTTGTTATTGGTGAGGGTTTTAACATCACATCAAGTCCCTGGGAACTTCAGGAATTACTGTGCTTGAAAATTTTGTATGATTAGCAGGTGTGATATGTCAGTCTTATGGGAAAAAAAAAGAAAAAAAGCATCTCAGAAATGCAAAGTCAGAAAACTGTTACATCTGCTCTAAGAAACCCTATCTACTAATAAATTAAACAGAACTCCAGAAGAGATTTTATAATAATCTCAGAGTTTTCATAGTTATTAATGAAACAAAGATGTCACATATATTTTACAAATTTCTTAAATACAATGAATGCTGTGAGCTCATTTTTGATCAATTGAAGCTGAAACAGATAAAGGTCTAAATAAGTGGTTTATGATTTCTTGTTTTAGATTAATCTACTATTAGAACCATCCTTTATGAAGTTTTTTTTGAGAAAATAGCTTTGAAACATGCATGACAAAAAAAAGGAGAAATAATTTATTTTTTATATAATTACTATATTTATATAATTACTATATAATCAGTATATTTGCATATGTATAATCCACTACTTGATGAATATATTATATAATACATATAGTATTTGAAAATATTGTCTCATATAATGAATACCTTCAGATGACTCAAGCAAAATCAGAGCTAGTGGTGGAAACGGATCAAAAGCTGCCAGTAGTATGATGTCAGTAGTAGAAACAAAATTGTTTAAGAAAATGAAAAAAAACTTAACTTATATGCATCTCCATCATGTATGGGTTTAAATGTTGTTGAATTATGAAGATGAAGAATTATTAGAGTTTTTGTTCATGCAATCATACCAAAAATTTACTGTTTTGAATAATTGTACCTGTTTAATCTTAGAATGTGGAGTTATAAGCTTTGGAGACAGTCACGAAAATATTTAGAAGAAGAAATTGAACTGTGGTTGAATTATGCCATGCTTTTAACACATTTATTGACTGGCACCAACATTTTGCATAGCACAGATTAATTCTAGATCCACTGGTGGTTTGAAGCTAAAATTAAATGCATCACTTGTAGAGACTGGACTCTTCAAACCTGTATGTGGAGTCATCACTTGACTGTTCAAGTAAAATTGATCCTTCAGGGCTTTCTCTACTTATTGAAATTTAAAGTTTTACTGTGTTAGAGAGGTGCAAGCCACTCTTTAACCCTCTGCAGAGAGAGCAGTCTTCCCACACTGAAGATGTTTCACCACCAGAAACAAAAGAAATTTAAGGAACTTATTACTCAAATGCATTTGGATCCATGACAAAATCAAGGGTTTTATATATATATATATAAATTAATAAATAAAAAAAAAAATTTACAGGAAACATGTTAAAACCAGAGTTTTAATGCATCTGTTCATCAATTTTCCCAGGAAAAAAATCCTTAACAAGTTTTTGAATGTGCAATAAAAGCAGTTAGAAGAAAGATAGAAAATATTTTGTTTTTAAATAGCTAATTAAGCATTTTCTGAAAATATGTCTGCATAAAGACTTGTTAAAAAACAACTTGTAATAGACTGTTATGGATTAACTCTGTTAGGCAGTTAAAACCAAAGCAGATACTATTTCATTTTCTTCCAGTACAATTAGGGAAAGAATTTCAAGACCAAAAGTGGGAGAACTCATGGATTGAGATATAGACAGTTTAATACGTAAAGCAAAATATGAACTCTGAAGCAAATGAACGTAAGGAATTCATTCACTATTTCCCAACTATTTCTGGGCTTCTCCAAGAATAAGGCTCCATTCCACTGTCACCTGTGAATACAAATGCCATTGTGACCTTCTTTGCCCAGATTTTATTACTGAATGTGACTCCATATTGTGTGGACTACCTTTTTTTGTCAGTTAGGGTCGACACTACTGCTGCGTTCCCTCCCAGATTCCTGTGTACTCCCAGTCTCCTCAATGGTGGGGTGGTGTGAGGAGTGGAAAATGCCCTGACTCTGTCTAAAGCACTGCTCAGCAACAGCTAAAACATCACTTTGTCAACAATCTTTTCAGTAATTATTGTTTGCAATTGCTGCAAATCAATGTTCTTTAATTACATG